>JABUQX010102099.1:0-5000 GCA_015478945.1 Trachelipus rathkii | reverse complement strand
CTTTACCTCGGGCTAAATCACATTCATTTCCTTTCAGACACACTTTCTGACTCAATCCACTTTCTTGGTCTTCCTCTACCAGCGGTTGATTTCACAAAAAAAACTTGAGCTCTATACACCCACTTAACCAACGACCAGACATATTATTCGTATCCATAGGACCAAAACCATTCTCTCATTTCACGCCATTCGTCATACCACAACGTTCTCTATACTCTCTCATTCCTCATTTTATTCATTTTCTTTCTCACAAACACCCTAAACACGTCTTTTCCCTAAGATTATCTTATGCTGAACAGACTGGGAATTATACCCTCATATTCCACCCATAGTTTCGCCCGATTATTATCATTGACACCGGTAACAACATACTTCATGCAGAACCCTATCGCACTCAAGGGACTTACTTCCACTGCATGCACCAAATAAGTTAGTGCACCAGCCACCTTTCCTAACACTCACAACTTCCCAAAATACACTCTTGCCAGCATATCATTCCCTTTTCAGTCCAACAAATAGCCTAAAATCATTTTATTAAACCTCTGATAACTAGTTCCAGTTTATTTAACTTACCATCCAACAATGGTTTTCACACTGCGAACTTTCACTCACTACCACCATCACATAACTCTTAGCTACATTTACTTTCAAACCCATCATTTACACACCTTGCCCAGCCCCTCTACGAGGCCTTGCCTCCGAGAGAGCTTTCCTAGATTCGCCACACATATAAAAAAAAATCAATCAGTACAATAAGGCGAGCTCCTCTACTTCTTCTCCATTTCCATCAGTCTAACTCCTTCCTCTGCCACCCTTACCTTTTTTCTCATACCCCATCCATATACCAAATTAAATGTAAATAATAACATATCCTACCTCAATTCTACATACCTATATTACACCAACCACTCATCCAACCCACTCCATTAATTCTTACAAGCGCATTCACTATATCAAATACAAATTTAATTATACAAAATAAAAATCAAAAAAAAAAAAGAACACAATTAACCATCAAATAACAATATCATTAGACCTGCGAGAAAGAAGTTCACCTATTAATAATCATAGTACATAATTATAGCTTTATGGTGCCAGGTCCAATTTAAAACCAAAATACAATGATCTTTTCGCTTAACTTTTATATTTTTCTCATTAGTAGCGGTTCATTTCTATTTTTTAATTATATACCATTATACATGACTATGAATATATCTTATTTTCCGACTATATAGATACTAATTTCTAGTCCATAAATACTATAGTATAATATACGTATAATATATATTAATATATCTATATAGTAATTATATTGTTAGTTATACTATATATCTATAAATTATTCTAAATATCCTATCAATATACTCAGTTATATTCTTACAAGTCTACCTTTTCTCCCCGAAGATCTGGTTGGTTTGGTGAGCGTAACAACATCAGAAAGAAAAGCCAGTATGAAGAATATGACCAAAGTCGAAAAGAAACCAGCCTTACACACCCGTAACTGCTACCATTAATTAGTAAGGAACCTGTCGCTAGATCAGAAATTCCATCCCAGTCATTAGCTTCACCGGGACTGCGAGCGGACCTTCACTCAGGTAAATCGGGTCAGTGTAAGGTTCATCCTTGACCCAGGTGGCCACAAACCATACCCTCACCAAAAACCCGCCATCTCTCCTTATTATGCACCTTTTAATTCTGCCTCTGCCCAAACTCACATTTCTGTCCTTCAGACATTCGTTTACTGACCCAATCCACTTTTTCTTTCGATCTCCCAGCCGATCGGTTTTCAACACACTCGCCACTATTTTAAAAACATCCGCTGTATACATTACACCGGAATAATACAATTCAATCCTTCACAACATTCATGAACCACTCTTCACATTTGATCTCTCGATAATGCACCCCTTTCTTCACACCCACACAACTCTGTCTTAATATGTTCGATTACTCCTTTCTTATCAATTGCTTCCCTGCACAGCTACATGCCCTAAGATTTGTCCATCCTGCAATACATGTGATGCTTTTCGAATCCGTATATCTTCTTTATCCAGACCACATAAGTCTCCACCTTTACTTATGCAATACCACAGGTACAACCAGCTACCCGTCAGCTTATATACTTCTCATTCCGCACTAAACCGTTATTCCCTTACACATCTATACAGCCGAGTGATCATATGCAACAGCCACCTTACCTCGGCCCAATCGATAACTTATTCCTACTAACTCTGGATCACTCTGTTCCACACCCATATCTCATCCCTATCACATTCTTACCCTAACAATTAAAACATCCAGACACATCTTTGCTCGCAGCTGCTCACCATCTAACATATATCTCACACTGAGGACTTGTCGTTCACCACACCATTCCTTTACTCTTATTCTACGTGCTTTAACTTTCAAACCCTCGTTTACTACACCCTGCCAAATTCTCTCTACCAATCAATCGTCAAATCTCTTCAGATACAATATCTGCTTCACAACCTACAAGGCCAAAATATCATTTCACGATATTAATGAGGCCACACTAGCTCACCCTCCTCCGTCTATCCATCTCCCATATCTCTCTCAACACCCCAATTTTTCTTTCATTCACGTTCATCTAGACCTCCACCTTCATATTCTTTCAGTAAACCACATGTTTATACCACCCAGACTATTATAAACAAAAATTCTTAAAATCTCAAGGTCTTATTAATCAACCAACCCGGAGCATCACTCCGCTATTAATACATGAAACAATCACTTTTTGACGACCATTGTATTCTTTCACCACGCCTCACTAATCGTTTTACTAACACTACATTCTGGATTTATTCCATTCAGAAGCCTATCACAACATCTAGTACACCATATATCACAACACCTGCCATAGACCTTCCTATTAACCCTTTATAGACCCTGTAGCAAATCCATTTATTCAACGGTCCAAATAGCAATTTATTCTTCACGTCATACCTCTGTGTCTCTAAGCATTTGCTTCAAGATAAGACAATTTTTATCCACACATCCTCCTCTCACTAACTCCTGAAACGTACTTTTCTTCACCAATCGTTCTTCTCAGTCCAACTCGGCGCACTCTTCGACCAAAACACAAGAATATATCTTCCCTACACACTTCAATAAAAGCTGAGAGCAGTACCCTATAATTCTAAAAGATTCCCCTTATATAGGTCTCCCCTTAGCCATTATATAAGGGTAACTAATTACTGCTCTCCTCCGGGATCTCTCAATTACCCTCCATAAACGCTTTATTACACAACTTAAAATCAATTCAATCAACTTCTTGCCTCGCGTCTTGATCAAGTTTCAACCAGTTAAATTGCATCATCCCTCAACTATACCTGCAGCATCTTAACTTCTCTCCAACCTTTTCACTCTACCATCCTTCCTTCTTTGCTAATTAACCTCACCCTAAAATACCCATTATTCCTTCTATAGCACCATCCATATATCCACTAGCACCTAGTCGATCTATCAAGCCTCTCCATCTTCAACTGCACAACATGCATTATACAGATTTTCCAAAGTAGTTCTTTCCACACTCCACTCACATACCAATGTCATCAGGTTACGATAAAACAACCATCCATTATTCGGACATTTATTATAGCAGTTATCCCCTTTCTTTATTCTAATTCTTAACCTTTCGGCTCTCCTGTCACAAACAGCTCTATCTCCATGTAATGTGCCCCCATGTGATCACTACCTCCTCCAAACCCTTCAAACACTATCACAACACCTCACACCTTCCTAACCCACGCTAATATCTCACCTTTAGCCACTTCTCATCTCTCTCCCTACAAATCCCCCTATTAATTCACAGCATAACTTTATATTAAATCGCAAACTTCTGTCATATTTGCTGTATTAGTACATTACAACCACTGCTTTCTTTTTTACTTATTACCGTCATTGCATTCTCCTCTTCATTCCACACTCACTGTTAACATTCCTTACTTCCAACTTTAGCACACCCACATACTTCTTTGCACTGCTAACAATTGCTAATTTGCTTCCTTCTTTGCTTCCATATTTATTCAGTTCAACTTGATTCACATTCTACTGATTTAACTTGCGAATTTCGTTTTCTATTCATACTTAATCATATAACCTTGTCACTTAATAATTTCATCACTCTTTAATTTAAACCATCTCTACAGTTATTCACCTTCCTCTCTCATCCAATCACCCTACTTAACTTATTATTTTATTACAAGAACAACATATAATGTGGTCCGTATTAATCCCTATAATCCTAAATCCCCTCACATAATTATACATCTATATATATATCTTCCAAACATCTTACTACTTACTTCACCAAACAACAAATTAATTCATATTTTTCACTCGTAATACATCTATCTTAACCTACACCAACTCTTAGTATACTTATGAATACTCTCTTGTGTTTAAGGAAAGTATTACTTACACAACATTAACCTCTTCCCCTTCATCAAGAAATCTCAAATACCTTCTACCATTCTTCATTTATCTCCGACACCCCAAACCACGCGGTATATACCAAGTGCCTTTTTTTGAAAGATAATATATATAATTATCACTATAAGCTGAATTTTAGATGTTCGCTAGTTTTTACGATTTTTCATTTTGATTTTATAATTAAATCAAATATGAATAATATATTTAGGAAGTCTCACATATAGGGCAATATATTATAATTATTATATATATATTATTATAATAATTATAATATAGATATATAGTATTTATAATTATAATTATATATTATTATTATTATATAATTTAATTATTATTTATATTATAACATTATATTTTATTATTAAATCTAAACTTCCCGGGAAGGTGTTCACCCATGTCAGTTTTGGTTATCCTAGCGTCTTCTCTTTTCTTGAAACTCATTTAATCCTCCTTTATTAGAAACACTCTAGAAACCCTTTCTCGGATCGTAAATGGTATTCTATTTCTGCCTCATCCTCTGAAGTTTATAACCACATCTCATGATATGG
>JABUQX010102098.1:7500-10690 GCA_015478945.1 Trachelipus rathkii | reverse complement strand
CATTGTACTTCGTTCAGTTAGAATTTGAACCGTTTCGCATTTATCGTGAAACGCTTTACGTTTTCGTGCGCCCTTCATATATATATATATATATATATATATATATATAATAATATATATATATATATATATATATATATATATATATATATATATATATATATATATATATATATATATATATATATATATATATATATATATATATATATATATATATATATATATATATATATATATATATATATATATATTTATATATATATTTATATATATATATATATATATATATATATATATAAATATATATATATATGTGCCTCCTTCCCCCCTATATACGTCCTATATATATATATATATATATATATATATATATATATATATATATATATATATATATATATATATATACATATATATATATATACATATATATATATATATATATATATATATATATATATATATATATATATATATATATATATATATATATATATATATATATATATATATATATATATGCTGTATATATACGGGAGGGGCGGGGGCACTTCCCCCCTAAATCTTGTCGAAATAAAAAAATGAACATTATGTTTACCAAACGACATTTTTAAGGGTTTATTAGTAGAAAAACTGAAAAAGATACATCAATCGATAGATAATGAAGCAGTAATTACTAACGTATTATAAACTTACATTTTTTCTAAAAAGTTTTAATGTATTTTCGTTTTCATAATTGGCTTGAAGTCAACTAGCTGTGTGCTTTTATACAGCTAGCTTCTTCTGACAGTATTCTCTGCTAGAACTCTCTGTACATCGATAACATTTGGCGGTTGCCAAAGCTGCTAAATCAATCACGGAAGGTATTATAATTCAGCTGCAGACAGCCCATCAAAAACAATTGCAGAAATTAAAAGAAATATTACAGCAATTTTGAAGACCATAATTTTCTGCGGAACCCATGATTTACCTTTAAGAGGTATAGGCCTGAATGACGGAATATTTGAAGACCTGATTAAACTTCGAATAAAAGGGGTGATGTGGAATTGAAAGAACATATTCAAGGACAGAAGAATGCCGTCTGAACGCCTCCGATGGCTCAAAATGAACAACAATCTGTGTGGAGTTATCATAAAAAAACATGATTGTCGCGGATGCCAAAAAAAATTTGGTGTCTCCTCCATATTGGCCGATGAAACTGAGGATTTGTCAGGCAATGAACAATCATCTATATTATTAAGTTTTTCGATCTTGAAAAAATGACTGTTTGAGAAGAATTTCTGGGGTTTGAAGTTCTTTAAGGGATGGGTCGTAAAACCATTCGCACAACGTTTGATTTGTTTTAAGAAAAAGAAGGTTTGGATCGTGTCTATAGGTCAGGGTACGACGGCTGAGCGCAATGGCAGGGGAAGAGCATAGAGTTCAAAAGAAACTGCGGGAAAATATAAAAAAAAGGCTTATATTTTCACTGTGTAAGCCATCGGCTTAAATTTTTCATTAATGACCTAAACATTATTCCGGAAATTGGAAATACTATTGCCAATATAAAATACAAACTTTTTCAGAGACTCCACCCTAAGAAGAAAATGCATTCCCAACTTGAATAAACTTTGTGAAACCCGTTGGACTCAAAAATATCATAGTATTGCTATTTTCCACACAAATATGATAAAAATCCTTGAAGAGTTAGAAATTGTCAAAGGAAGGTAACAATTAAATAAGAAAAACAGCTTATCTATTGTACTGATCGGCAACAAAACCCAATTTCATTATTACCTCTTCCATAATAGCCAAATATTTTGCTTTAGTTGAACCAGTGGGTAACATTATTCAAACAAAAAATATTTACCTTATGCAGTCCTCTGATCATGTCCAAAGAATCTTGAAAGTTGTCAAACACCACTGCAAAACTGCTGATCAAATAATTGCTGATCTGCTCTTATCCGCCAATGCTATTACTGCTGAGTTCTTAGTAGAACTTGCACCACCTAGAAAAGTACAATCCAAACAACATAAAGCAAATCATCCTGCTAAAGCTTCTGCTGAATATTGGAAACGTTCTGTACTTTTGCCTTATCTTGACTCACTTTCATCCTCTTTAGAGACTAGATTTTCAGAAAACAAAGTGCCAGCATTTCATCTTTTTCATTTGCATCCGTTTCTTATGTTAAGGGCTCCCTTAGGCAGTTTGGGTGAGAAAGTAAAATGCTTTTCAGAGTTTTATGATCTTGATAGAAACAAAATTTATACAGAAACTGATTTGCGGTATACCTTGTGGCTGGATAAAAAAAATGGATAAACAAAACTTGAAAGACTTGGAACTTACTGAAGTCATTAAAGAAGCCGACCCTTTTTTCCCCAAATCAAAACACTGTCAATTAATTGCACTGGTGCTACCGTGTTAAACAAGTACCATTGAAAGGTTTATCAGCACTCAGCGAAGAGTAAACATTTGGCTAAGAAACACAATGAACGAAGACAGATTTAATTGACTATATAGGATGAGTATCCATAGAATATTATTAGTTAGTGAAAAAATGAACGAACTGGAAACAAATGTAATTGCGAAATTCGCTGAAAATTCAAGGCGTCTAATGCTATAGTTTACATTAAATATTAGTTACCACTCAGGACTCAGTACTCGCCAAGCCCTATAAATATTACTTTACGTTTCTCAAATAAGTGTTTTTTTTTTATTTACAAAAATCACCTTGTGACATAATTTTTTTTAATTACAACTGTTGTAGACTTGTTATTTTATTTATTTTATAACCGAAATAACTCTTTTATTCTATGATATTTTTTATTAGACTTTGAAAAGGAAAAATATAGAATTTAACCAACCCACACCGTCTATTGATCAGTGCGAGCAAGAACATAAATCACTCAACCTTTGCTAGTCCCTAAATCAAATTCTACGTGCACACACACACACACACACACACACACACACACACACACACACACACAAATATATATATATATATATATATATATATATATATATATATATATATGTATATATATATATATATATATATATATATATATATATATATATATATTTTTATATATATATATAAATATATATATAACAACATATATATATATAATAATATATATAATATATGTAACTAATATATATATATATGTATATAATAGTAATATATATATAAAATTTGTATAT
>JABUQX010102097.1:20000-39394 GCA_015478945.1 Trachelipus rathkii | reverse complement strand
CAATATGATATATATATAAGACTAAATATTAAGTTTATGTAACACTGTACATAGGGAAATGAAAATCCTGAGGTTGCCTGGCAGTACCAAATGTTTCTTAATCTTAAATTTACTTATATGTATATTTTTTGTATTATATTCAAGTTAAGTATACGGTATCGGTATCTGGCAAACCTAAATAAATAGAGTATCTATAAGTGTATCGGTACTTACAGTATCGGTTAATCTAAATTATATAGGCCCTTCATTTTTCTGTGTATCGTGTAACATAAATATATATATCCTAATATATAATATATATATATATAGAGTATATTATAATATATATATATTATAATATATATATAATATTATATATTATATATATATATATATTATATATATATATAATATAAATATCATATTATATTATAATTATATGCTATATATATTTTTATATATATCAGTGTAATTTCAAAGTATCGATACCGGTTCGGATTCTTGTAATCTCTGGATTCGAGCTCTCGAATCCAGATTTGGAATCGGATTCGAATCCGAGGGTGCTGGATTCGGATTCGAGCCTTTCCACACACACGGATTTGGATTCGAATCCAAGGTGCTGGACTCGGAATTCGGATTCGATGCTATTTTTACACATTTTACGGATTCGGAAATTCAGAGCCTCGATTCGAATCCGGATTTGAATCCGAGTCTATTATTTCTGGTTTCTACAGGATGTCAAAAAAATCTTCAAATAATAAAAAACGAAAACTTAGAATTAAATTGGATCACTATTTAGGAAGCCAACCCAGGAGTGGTGAAGAGCTGTAGGAGCCAATCAATTCTATTATTTTTGGCTAATCATAGCGGCCAATAGAAGAAAATGTTACTCCATGAAACATTTTGGATAATACTAATAATTTATAGGGGAATATGTTATAAGGGACAAGGGTCCAATATTGGGCTCGTACTACTGCCAAATTTTCATCCCCCCTAAAACTGGACATAAAATATTCTTGGAATTATTTTAGAGCCAATTTTGAACCTATAAACACCAAAATGTTTTTTTTTTTATTTGCCCTCTAAAACGTATGTTTTTTTGTGTTTGTATTTTTCTGCTGTCGCTAACCTTGTAGTAATTTACTTCAGAATATTCAGTTATTTTCAATAACTCCAGTGGTTTTTTTTGTACTATTTATGGTCGCATATTCTTAATAGTCTTATACTCAGGAGGAATTTTTTTGGTGTCTTGGGGAAATGATTATAATCATAAAACTTGGGAGGTTGAGTGGTCATGGTATTTATGAGATTACATTTGGATCACTGTCTTAATAGTTCAACTGAAAGTTACTATGTTTTTGATTATGTTAATATTCGATTGTGATTATATATTTTTATATAGATTGATGTGGAAGATTACTATTTTCGATGATTCGTCCTTGTACATTCTTAGCATTTATTAATAACCTCCACTATTTTTATTATTTATTTTTTATTATATATTGAGAATATGGAAGGTTGAGAATGAATGAGTAGATTTTTTTTACGTTGAGTTTTGGTTAGCGGAGGAGTTATGGTACTTTGTATGTAATTGTTTATGGGCATGAAGTTATTTTATTTAATGTCTGAGATAAGGAGATGCATTCTTATATTTATTTAACATATAATAATTATGAAATTTGATTGCTTCTGAGTATTTGAGATTATATTGCATTAGCTTTGGATTTTGTTTCGATGTTATTAAGTAGAAAGTGTATTTCCAAAGAAAATATTTTAGTCGTGTAGAAGATTTTTTCTAATAAATAATAATTACATAGGTTATTTGCTTTGTTGAGATAATATGGAAAAATTAAAAATAAGGTATATTTTTTACTAGCTAAAAGTAAAGAAAAGTATAGTTTATGGCATTTCACTCACACTCACCATATAGTACAAGTTTCCGGCGTTATGCTATCAAAATTTTGGAATTTGGTGGTGATATCGTAGATAGTTAGTGAACATTATAAATAATTAAATTATTATTTGTCATGAGTTTTATTATTCCACTTTATGGTTCACGAGTATATTCAATATGAGGGTGGTATGAAATGAGAGTGAGTATATTTGAGAATAGGTTCATTTGTTTATATTGATCTTCGCGGTGGTTGTATCTCGATTCAACATTCTAATTTATACTTAGTAGCGTTTAGTAGGTGGTCAGGTATCGATGACGGACTAATGGTTCATTTTTTTTAATATAATAGCTGATTATATTATAGATTTATGAATGTTTGATGATGAAGTATCTGCATATAGAGAGGATGTTGTGTGTTTAATTATAAATAAGTAGATATTTTACTATTTATTGTTTTTATGTTGTGTTGAAATGTTGTTGCCATAGGAATTCGAGTAGATCGTCAACTTAACGGGAAATTAACTTATACATTAACTCGTAATTAATTTATTCGTTTAATTGTTGGATAAATATGATCCGCTTTCGCTCCTATCTTCTAGAATACAACTACATAGTATTGTGGGGATTTTTGAGTCATACTCGCTCATGCCAACTATAAGTTTTAGGTTGCCATAGCTTGCGTCCTATCGTGTGAGTAATCAGGAAATATAGCGTAAATTATCGTGGTTGATAGCGAGATTAATGTGTTTTCTTATATTGACCGAATTTCCCTCTCTCAAAATAAGGCTGAGTGTTGTGAATGTAGTGGTAAAGCTTGGTGTAGCTGTATTATCCATACGTAAATTTAACCAAAATAAACGTGAGGTTTATATTAGTTCGTGATAATAGGATTCACTTTTCTGTGACTTTTGAGTTAAGATATATTGTGACTCCATATATCTGACTATTAATTTCAAGTTTGAAGTCGATTTTTCGAATTTTGGGCGAGCAGTTAATGATTTTTGTTAAATTTATTATCTGAGAAAATATTGATAAATAATGCATAGTAGAGATATTAGAGATATATAATGTGATATAGAATGTTCAGCTTTATATCTGAGTTAAGAATGGGATTCTATATCAGTACACGAGCGTGATATAGTACATAAAACACCAGTAAATACAGTACTAGTTTTATGGGCCTGTATGTGGGCAAGATAATTGTATATAATCGTGAGTATCTTTATTGATATTGTTTTTGAGCTGTTTTATATATATATCGCGTGTTCATAAATTGTGGTTCTACTATGTATAATTTAATAGTTCCCGTTACAATTGTTTTCTGTCCCTTTTTTTAATGCAGAGTGATAACTATGCGGACGATTCTGGAGGAGGTATGAAAGTAGGTGTCTACTACACCTCCCTTTAAATAAAAATGAATTTATTAAATTGTTTTAATAGATTATTATAGTCTAGTCTAGTATTTATGTTTGGATATATGAATTGCCTGGGAACTTTCAAGATTGCTAAAGTCATATTTCTTGTTTATATTAGGTGCCTTGTACTTATGAAGTAAATGGGTTATTATATAAGGGTGTGCGAAGCTTGATGGGGTAATTAAGTTTTGGATGGATTTTGCGTAATAGAATTGTTTGCAGCGTTAGTAGTGTTTTAATTATAATAAGACCTAATTAGTATGTTAATAACACTAACAATCGGACACTATATATTAGGTTTGTGGAGGTTGTGTGAGAGATTTACGTTATGGTCATGAGGGTAGGTGTCAGGGCTAATAAGATATACTTTGTAATTTTATTTTGTATGTTATTTGGTGATGTTTATTTATTATTAGGATATTATTAAAGGTATTATTATATTGATTGTATTGTTTTATTATATACTTTTTTAAAGGATGTTATATTTTTACATTTTCTCACAAGCGCACATTTACACTGTTTAAAGTTTCTTTTCCATGTTGTTATATTGTGTAAAATGTTTCTGTTTATTATAGAGTGATTTTGAAGAAATTGTTTTGTATGAAATTATTTTTTATTTCTTTGTGATAAGCTCCGTATTTGATAGACGTGGGATGAGGACTTTGAATTTTATGAATGGCGTACAGTGGTTCTGTGTGGACTGATAGCTTTATATGATTGCGACGGTGTGTAGATTTGTTATGGGGACGATTGCATCGATATTTAGGTGGAGACGTATGGTAATGGGGATTGATAAGTTGGATATAAAAGTTATAACTTAACTATTTATTAAATAATTTTCTTCATCTCTCTACTTCGTCGTCGTAGTATTTAGTATAGTTAGATGAGTATTATAAGCACATTTTCTAACTGGTGTATGATATTTTATATATATATACATATTTTTTTTGAGTGAGGTATATATGTATGTATTTTTATTTTGTTTTTTTTTATGTGTCTTATTAATTAATCAATACTTTTATTTATTGTATATATTATTTGAATACTTACATTAATTATTTATTTATACTTATTTAATTATATTTATTTGTATTATTTTGATATTTATTATCTATTTTACTTTTTTAATATACATTTATTAGTTAATTATTTATGTTTATGGTACATTTAATGTAATGTTCATATTGAGTAAGTTTGAGGTTAAGTTTATTTACTATTTATTAGTATTTTATATATTATAGGTATAGTTTATATTATCCGATTTTATTGTGAGAAGGCTCGCAGTACGGAGGTGGGTCATGTAATGCGTCTTTCTCAACTTAGTTTATCTTAGAATAGAGTAGATTTTTTACTAGCGCATTCCTTTCAAAATTTTTTTATCTTTAGTTCTGATTTCATAATAATATATAAGTCTAATAATTTGGAATTAAATTTGTATAATCGACATGAAATTTATATAGGTGGATAAATATTTTAATATTTTTACATAGCAGAGAACACGACGAGTTTGTTTGTTAAGAGGCAATTTTGTTTATGTGAAGGGAGCCATAGTTTATGTGGATATGGTTAGTTATGATTTTCTGGGTAGGATCAATGGTGGCTTTGGTTTTACTCTTATTTATAATCTCTGGTGTTATAAATGATTATATTTATAAATAGAAATTGTAATATTTATATAAGTAAAGGTTTTTTCACCTAGAAGGTAGAGTTTATGATTTTCTGCAGTATTTTACTTGGAGGAACATCCTTGTTTTGCTAGCTACAATTATCAGAAAGCTCAATTAGTTATAATTCAGTTGTTATGTTTCCACTGAAACCATTATGATGTTATGAAAATGATCGTTAATTGAGATTATTATGCCAGTGAAGAGCTTTCAAACTGTTAAATTGCCACTGAAAAGTCCATAGATTTGGTCTTTTATAATATCATTACTATCTCATAATACTAAAACTAAAATCTTTTTCTATATTTCTCACTCATAATCTCAAATAGTTATCGATCTAGTTATTATAATATTTATAATGGTTTAATAGCTATTGTTCTTACTGAGGCCATTCAGACTAGAAGGACAGTGCCTATATATCTAGTCTTTTTATACAGGTTATAGGAAAAATTCCTTCATTCTCCTATTCAACTCTAGATATATAAATTTTCAATTATTTTCATTCATCCAGAAATCGTTGTAGGGATACACTTCGACGAGCAAAGACATTTTTCATTAACAAATAATAATAAAGTGTACTCATAACCTCACTAATTGGGTTAATCTCCCATACTGACAAATCATTTCATTCAATCTAGTCAAAGCTTCTGTATAAATAATTATATCTGCCTTTTCCTCCTCTTTAATATCGATCTGATCATATTATTGTTGCCTATAAATAATATATCCTCCATAACTGAAAGGGCTTAATCTCTTCGAACCACTACGCTCTAAACTAATATATTCTCTCTAATTATCCTCCAATACTAGCAACTTATTTCACTCACTCAGTACATTTGTCATTAGGAAGGTCTACATCACACTTGTTTCACAACCTTATTTTACCTGTATATAAAAAGTGAAGCCTGCTACTATGATTCTTCTAACAAATCGCCTCAATGTAAATAGCTCTCACTTGTATTTCTATTACTTAATAACTAATCTTATTTGAAACCTCTTCTCTCAAATCTCTCAAACTTCTTAGATCATTTTTACTATGGGAAACTTAAAATTATCCCGATTCTCGCCTAGTTTAACGGCTCTCAGTTGAGCTCAATACAGGAGTCTAACTGGCGATATATCATTCCTATATCTAAATACCGATTTATGGTATTATTTTCGCTCTAAGTAGACTATTGGTAGAGTCATTATGGTATGGTGGCTCTTGACTAATATCTCCAATTAGCATATTTAATGACCATGAGTAATGATCATGCGTCATATTGTCCTATAGTATTCATCTAACCCCTTCTTTTAGGGGAGTATTCCTCTCTTCTCTTTGGCTTCTTATAATTGTTCTCATAGCTTTTTCTTTAAATTACGCATAATCTCAAACCTTATCAGCTTGTTTGTGAGTATTATTTAGTGGTTTGTCGACCATTATCTACATTCTTTTTCTTGATCATAATAATGGAGGGGTGTTCTCTCAGAGTTTTATTGTCTTTATCTCTTATCTTTTTATATTCCTATCTTACTTAATATATATAAGATTATCTGGTCACCTGCACGCTTAACTCATATTTACAACTATATACGTATTCCAGATGATCATCGACCCTTCATTTCTTTATTAAATATCTCATCAATTAATTCACTACTTACCTTGTAATTCTTTTTACTTTTAGAAAATTGCTCTCGTTTTATATAAAATCTATCTTACCCTCAGATTTTATTTACTCTTAGCTGATGGATTAAGAAATAGAACTTTGATTGAAATTTCACAAAATTTCACGTTCCACGTTCCTCACTTATCAGCCTTAGTACAAATCTAATCCTTACTCCATAAATATCACTTCTAAACTTTTCTCTAATCTCTTTTCGACGGTTATTACTGTCAAAGTCTCTCCTTGATTGAACAGTATAATAAACATTCACTTTGGCCTTAAATAAACCACAAAATGAAAAGTTGTGAACATGCAGTATAAATAATATTTGGCAAATAACCGTCATATACTCGATACAATTCATAAATGCTTTGATTAATAAAACGGAATTTCTTAGGAAATGTGTTCTAGTCTGGCCCTCATCAAAAAAAAATATCCTTGGTTGATTATGTCTGTTTTTTTATAAACTGTTGGCAGACTTTTACTCGACTAACCTTTATCTCACAGTTGGTTATATATAGATATTTCTTTTTATATTCAAAAGTGGTTCATTATAACAAATCGTTGAACCGCCTAGTATGGTCAAATAGATTAAATTATGATAGTTCAATACATCTTGTTTGATTGGAGCTTCCTGTGCAGCTCCTGAGTAAATGTCTGATAGGTGGTGGTCCTAATGAGTGACGTGAGATTTCATTCCTTGCCTTTTCTTGTCGCAAATGGTTTCAGTCCGCAAATCCAACAATTGCAGCCAACATTATTTGTAGCAACGTAGCAATCCATTGCGGTACTTCTTCAATTGGGCTTCGTCCGGACAAATGAGCCCTTCCTACTCGATGTGTTCTGGGTAGGCGCAGGGTGTGTGTTGTCTTAACCCCATTACTATCTTTCTGGACCAGTGCCGCTCCTAGATGTCACGCCAGTAAGGAAAACAACAGGCTTATAACCCTCTTCCTGTACTTTCCAAATTCACTGACCCCTCTAACTCTTTGGGGGCTATGTTTCGGAGCATTTATTTCTCTTTCTGTAGGTTACTTCACGGCGTCCAGTGCTTGAGGGTACCTTTTAAGGCTGCACCGCCTCAGGCAGTGTAGCCGTCAAAGGATGTGTGTGAATATTGCACATTGAGTCAATTCTGTGTTCTCATTTGCAGATTACACTCTAACACCAATTCTTCACACGCACCCCTGTTCATTTCGTGGTTCTTTAGCACAAGCGCGTGTTTCCAGCCCCTAGTACTATCTGGTGTGGAAATTGCTCATATCACCTTCTGAATTTCGTTTAGTCTGAGATGTTGAAATATTCGTTTCCACTATCGCTTTCTTTGTAAGAAAGAAACTTTTGTCTGACATCGTGTGCACAAGTGATGAACGTCAGTTATTTTTGGTCAACGATGTTCACTGATGGGTGGGTCGCATATATGAGTTAATAAGTTTTTAGAATACAGGAAAGTCGGGATTACTTCTCCCTTTTTCTATATGAAAATTGTTGTTCCTTAAATCCAACTTGCCAGAAGGAAATCTGGTGGTTATAAAAATTGTATGAAAAAATGAAATATAGACATAATTGCACCAAGCAAAGAATTCCTTATTTGGTAATTCAAAGCTTATGGCCATTAAGAATATAGGACGGAATAACTTACGCAGCGGGTCACACCTCAACTTTAACACAGATTATTATTATGGTTCGTATTATTAAATATAAAATGCCAATATTTGTATTTTTTGTAATAGGAAATGACTGTAATGATACAAAGAGATGGGGCGAGGAATGAAATTGATCCTACATATATAGATCACTTTATCTATTCTATATCTTACTGTTTTGTCCTTTCTGAGTTTTTTGATGTAAGAGTCTTTCATCTCACAGTATTGCACACTTTGGAATGCTTCATTTTCATATTCCTATTAGTACACCTGTCTTTCGTATCCTTTTCTTAATTTACGCAGAAATAGAGTGTGCTCCGCACTTAAGTTATCTTTTACACAACCATATATATCGACTTCAGAAAGGTGTAATATGGTAATTATAGATCTCTGGATGTAGCTTCACTCTTGATGACTCTATGTTATGACCTTATCTGTATCGTTAATATCTGTGTTTTAATATATATCTTTTACATTATTTTTATTTTGTGGAATTTTTATTTATTCTTTTTATTTTGTAAGTATTTTATATTTTGTTTTTGTGTCAAGTAGAATTTGACTGATACAACTGATTTGAAAATGAGGATATTTATATAGGTGCTATATTGAATAGATTATTATTTTATATATTTATTTATTTATTTATAAAATATGTGATTCCTTGCAAAGATTACATAATATTAACACACATAACTAATTAAACTGACCTAGTTTGAGTGTTGGACGTCAACTACTTGTAACCTCCTATCCAGATATATTTTTCATATTTGACAGTCTTAACATGGTTGCGCTGGTTTGGTTATATTTATGAGGATTCAGTTTTCAACTGAATATAATGTATCGTCCATTAGCGCATACTGTGAAAGACCCGATAATCAGGGTAATTTGTATAAAAGTAACGATACTTAATAATTGATATTAATCTAACAAATGAAGGGATTGTTGGCGAGGGATTTGTTAGGAAAATACTCACACGCATCTCGAGAGCTCTTTTCGGTAGCATTCAACAAAGAGGGAATGAGCTTTCCTCATTTGTACATTCTGAAGTCACCAAAACTCTAGCATCAGATGTTTAACTAACACTAACATTAAATTAGTTATGAAAAATACGCTCACATTATTATTAAGTTCCCTCGTTTATAATTGCTTTCTGAATTTAGCGAAAATACACATAGCTTATTAAATCTACATAATTGTTGAATTAAAATGCAACCTAAAAAAAATTGTGTGGCAACTGAAAATTACTGCCATAATAATCACATTGAGTGCTCACATCTCAGAGTTAGTGTCGACCAATTTCAATGAAAGTCCCAAGCAAGTTGAAAATCATATGCATTCCATCTACTCTCCCTCAGTATTTGAGATCGTCGAGGGTGAGTGTTCACATTTTATATAATCAACCAAACCAGTTTATCAATCAGTTTATCTTTTGGCGATTCGAGATAACGAAAGAGATTTTGTTACAATACTCGATAGTTGAAATACCCTCTCATGTTGCGCAGTTAAAGGTAGTGGATGTATTCTAAAATTATATCTCTGATAAGCCTATTTCGCTCAATACTACTTGGTTTCGATGTTGGCACGAGGTGTAATACCATGGAAACATCTTATTATATCTTCTAGTGCGCATAAGAACTACTTTATAAATAATTCTAACTTTGGTCTTGCTATCTCCCAGGAACTTATGGTCAGATGTTTCGTGGAGGAAAGCCTCAACAGATATTTTAAGTTAACTATAAACTAAAGGAAAACCTGTTGTAATCTATACATTGAGTCTAAACAATATGTGATTAATCATTAAGACTTGCCGTCCATATTATTCTATCATATATTCTAAACGCGAAGAGAGTTCGGACAAAGTATATCACTGTAATTAGATAAATCTGCTTGCTCAAGTGAGAAGCGTCTATTATCTATTGCTCTCTCTTTGTTCTATTTTAAGAGACGTAATTTTGATTTATTTTTTTTTTTAATACTTCACAAGGGGTTGAAATTAAAGGTAGCTCAGTGCTGGAAGGTTGTCAGACTGCTTTTGGGGAAGAGATTGAAGTGAGTAAATACCGTAAAAATTTAATTCCAAAAAACTTATGGTACACACTTGTGTCGCAGTGATTGTTTTTCTGACTAAAGAGTGCTAAAAAATGTGACCAAGTCGCGCACTAGAGAAAGTAGCGGTTTTTCTATAAACTCTCTAAAAGTCATTATTTTAATAAATGGTATAGAAGTCACGAAAAAATAAAAAATTAAGATGATGATGTTTACTTAACTAGCACTGCATAATGTGCACTATTGAATATGCCTACAATAATCTTTTAGTGATTATCTCTCAATTTAATCACACAGTATTCAAATAGCTTAAGTAAGCGTTCACATACTATTCCTATAAAACTTTGTCTGACAGGAAATACAGCTTGTAATAGATCACATGTAGGCTCGTCACCATAGGAGAATAATGTAAAGCTACATTTCAAAAGAGTCCAAAACAGAACCAAAAAGAAGACAATAAAAAGAGCCAGATCAGCGAGAATATAATAAAAAAGACTTGAGAAATGACCGTAATATTTAACAAGATCTTACAAATTTCTTCCATTATACTTTGCCTAAAGAGCCAATAAAGTAAACGATGGTTACACAACTGATAAAGTTTTGACATTGATGAGGAGAGTGAACGACAATCCACAAACTTTACTAAACACTATTTCCTTATAACACACTCCCAAATAAATATCAATTAAAGTTTTAATATGAGAAGAAAAAGTTAACCTTAAATCTCCCCATTTAGAGTTTTTTTTTGTTTGTGTATATAAAAATTACTACTAGTGGACGTTAAATTAGGTTCTTTCCTGAACTCACCTATTTCTATTTAATCCGTACTAACTTATTTGTTAAATTCTTTAAATTTTGCTCTTCTTTGTGTATAATAATATCTTTATAAAGAACTTAAATGGTTTATCACAAAAATAAAAACACAGGATGATCGAAATCGTTGGATTGTGAAAACGAGATTTCCGATGAGAGGGGGGCCGATAAGAGGTAGATTAGGTGGTCAGAATTTCAGAGCTAACTAACAAATAAAAAAATAATATTTGAGGATTTCTAATGTATTAAGGAGAATATTCCACATCTATGACTCCAAATCTTATGTATCTCACGTCTTCTAATCCTTAAAAAGGGTCAATACCATATTTCAATTAGAGATTATTAATAAGTCTTTGATATATGGTTCTTTTGAGAGATCGGAGTTAATATTTTAGGTGTCTGACAATTACAATGGGAAATTAATGCCAACTAATATTTTCGGTATTCTGCTCACACAAAAATATACTCGCACACCTGCTCGAGGTCAGGGCTACATATAGCTACAAGATGTGAGAATATTAATTTCCACAAAGGTGAATCATAGAGGATCATGTAAGAGTGTTTTGATTAATCCCTCTGACATTACGCTAGTTTAAAAAACTATAAATTAAAGTATTTTTTATTGTGGTCACTCTGGATATATGTAAATTTATTTTATGATTTATATAATAATCTCTTTATTTTATCGAATTTAGTATTTATATTTATTTACTTTCTCGCACGTTTTAATATGCTGTATTCTTCTCAAAAATTATTTTTAAGTTATCTTAGAAAAAGGATTTTAAATATTATGGAATCGTTTGTGTTCATACAACAAATATTTCATATTCTGCTGTATATGACGTATTGAAGATAATCATTCCGAAACAATAGTCCGCAAAAGACTTTGCTGCATAGTATTGGACGATGACAAGATCTGTATCGTTCTTTAATTCTTCCGTCCCCCTCCCTCACTAATATCACGCAAACTTATAAAAATTTTAACATAGGGGGTAATTCGCCTATGCACTCACCGCTCAGCTCTTATAGGGAGATTGTCATAAGTCTTTATATCAATTTTCACTATCAAGTGAAAGGTTCACTCAATCTACTTGATGTGATATCTTACAAAAATAGGCCTTGTGTCTTTATAGTATCCGTCTTTTATATACCTATCTGTCATTTTTACTGAATATTAATACTATTTTTAGAGCTTCACTAATATTCTATTTCACTCCCGAGCTACTTCCTCTTAGCTGCCTAAGAAAATAAGTATTTCTCTCAATTATCTCAATTACCTAATATTGACGAAATGAATAAGGCAAGGACTTATCACCTAACTATTTTCACTACCATATACATTCAATTTACTAATTTATAACTTATATTCAGTATTATGTACTAAAGTTAATAAAACATTCTTTTATAACATGAGGAAGATATTTAGGGAGGAGCATTTCCAATTTTTATCTTAACATATTTTCTCTAGAACTCATAAGTATGGTATTTCACGTCAAGTATTAGGCGTATTATAACTGGTGGTCTTATTCACTTTCTCTCACTCACTATTTTATCTGATTTCTAAGGTCACATTCTAGTTTTATTTTCAGTATTATTATTCACTTAAAATTATAAATATTTTCTGTATAAACGTCTTAGAACATTAATTCGTAGAAAGCCGTCCAATAGGGTCTTTGGAAAAAGCATTTTATTTATTGTATGGAGGACATATTATACCTATGTCGTTATCCAATACATTATATTATCAAATCTCCACTCCCTAGATATTCTTTTTCTATATGGACATGACTGTCACTAGTAACGAGCTTATTACCACTCAACGTTCATTTCTCTAAATTTATATAGTAGTGTAGATAATAATTTTTATCTTTATTTTTTAGTATTTTATTTATTATTATAATTCCCCCCCGTTAAAATTTACGTGAATAAACTAAAAAAAGAAAACAATCTTTTTTTATATTTATATGGCTAATATCACCACATATAACAATGATCTCTTAATTATTTCAACATAGAACATATATATCATATTTTTAATTAAAAAAACATGGAATCTATTTAGTACATCTCTAGCCATACTATATCATATTGATTTCACACATGATCGTGAGAAATAATCTCAACTCAATATAGAGCAGTTCCAAATTGATATTTAAAAAATTTAATTTTCCTTGGGTTTGAGAGGCTAATACTGACCTATGCAAAGATTAAGCATTTTTCATGTGTGCCGTGATTTATTAAACATAATTTTCTATGAGATTTGTCTTCACCAAAAAGCAGCAAATTTTTCTGTCGCACTACATATCATAGTTCTCACGCTGGGCAGTTTTATAGTCACCTTGGACTGTTCCATCTCATATTACCCTTTAGTGTGAAACTTAAACTCTTAGAAGCCTAGAAGTCTTGATTAATAACGTATCGCAGAGTGCTAAGAGAGGCTCCTGCACACTTGGATCACCATTGGTAATGTTTTGCCTTCACTAGAATGACTCCTGAGCGAGGTAGTATCATCAAAGCCTTTTTTTTTGTCGACGGAAAAAAAGGTTCTGTCTCCTTTAAAACTTGGGAGACAACAAGATTTTTAGTTCTTTCACTACTCATTTCTTGGTCACCTTCATCCATTTTGTATCTACAAAAACAGTCAAAAATTTAAACACATGCCTTCTTTCTTTATCTAACCGTACTCATATAAGTGTAAAAACTAATCATAAACCTGATATAGCTGTCTTCAGTCTTCGCCGTCATTTAATGGTCCTTTTCATTGGCCTAGCAAGATCGCGCGACGTCTGAGTCAGCGTTTCAATCGCTTAACCCCCGCTCGTCGGGCTAATTCTTTGGTGTTTCTTTTCTAAATGATCTTACTTGTAAGAATCACATTATATATCAGTTTGTTAAAGAATCTAAACAAAAGTTCTCTTTTACTCTCAAGTTAGCTCGCTGTGGGTCAGGTTTTGCATAATGCGCGTCCCTTCACGATATAACGATTTGTATTTATCATTTGAGCTCTCCGTGATACATTTAATGATTATTGCTTATAGTAACCTACTTTATATAGGATTGATGATTTAAAAACTATACTCCTGATATATTTATTAGTATAGCCATCAGATAATTTATTTGAGGGTGGGCTCCATCTACATCTATATAATAGCTCTATTTTGATAATATTAATAATTGCAGTTATATATAGATTATCACCCTTATATCAAAATTTTACTCTATATATATATATATATCACGTTCACACACTCCCTTATTTAGTCACTTATTCCTGTAGTTTAAATTTATTTTGTTTGTCATAACAAATACACTTTAGCAAACTATACTATATTTAGCTTACTTAAATTGAGTAAATACATATTTCTCTTTATATATACGCATCTAGAGAAAAAGTCTTTGTTAATCAAAATAATTTCAGATTCTTCCCCTTCGAAAATAACATGAAATACCCAGATAAGGCTTGCTATGTCTCCTTATTCTCCTCTACATCATATATATTATAATATATTATATATATATTATTATATACAAAAATAAAATAGATATTCTATTTATTTTAACGAAAATTTCATTATTGAACATTATAGTCTATATATACCTTAATAAACGCATAATTGTCTGCTCTATTTCTTGGACTGAAATTACTTAAATTGTATTTGTTCAGGTTATCTCAAAGTGTCAAGATTATTATTTGCTTTCTAATGTTAATTTCATACTAACTACATATTGCAAAAGAGAACGAGATCCATATGATGAAATCGTTTAAATTGGTCACACATATAGTTGGCCGTATTAAGTATATGAATGGCCTAAGATTAGGGCTTGGAAAAACTTGAATGACAACGTCAAACTACTCAAAATAATATTGAATGAATATTTCTTTGTAGAGACATCTTGGGTGTTTGGAGTAACCGCGGGAGAATGGGTGTCTAAACCAAGGGTAGGGAAGTAGAAGAGGAAAGTAAATTTGAGATGTTTGAGCGTGGACTCTCTCTAAGTTATTAGAAGAACACGTACAATTCGTCCTGGTATGGGGGATATTAAATTAGTAAGATGTAGTGATAGAAATTCTAGAAAGTGTGCCATGAAAGGTGTCACTTGTATACCAGTGAGTAATAATTCTAAATTATGTATACAATCACACACCATCCTGATGTCTTTGTGACAAAACTACATATATATACAATGCATGAGATCGTGTCGAGAGTCATTGTTCTAGTTGAAATAAATATAATGACTGGTGGTACCAGTTGAGCTCTAGGGTGCCAGGACTTAATATTTATTGCTCATCAACATATATGTGTGGGCTCTTCCTAGAAATTTGCTTACTCTCAGAGAGGAGTCCACTGAGGAAGAGATTAATTGTTTGCGGTATCAATAAACCGAATAACACACACTATTCAGATAAAGAAAATATGCACAACACACAGAGTTCATGAGGCTGATACCTAATACTCTCAGTTATTATGGAACGAATCTGATTTTTGATTTGAGACGACCACAGAATTAGAATAACCAGAGTCCACAAACTAATACTAAATGGCCTTTCCTTATCAAGTGCCAACAATTAAAAACGAAACAGACTGTTGACCACACGTAGACGTCCTCAGCAAGCGAAGGGTTTAACCTCATCGATTGTTATGATAAGCAATGGGTGGAAAGGATGTAAGATTTGTTAATGCATAAGCAGGTGTATTTTCAGTGGAAAACCGTAATTCCAATATTTATAAACCTACTGCAGTAGGTTTATAAATATTAAAGTGAATTTCCCCCAATAAAAAGGACTATTATGTAAGTAATAACCTGAATCTTTCTCCTCAGACAAGTGAAATTAAGATTCTTGTTTAAAAAATAAATAAAATTTTAAAAATAGATTTGAAAATTCTAAATATATTTTTGATAACATCTACTTAAAAAGAAAATATACCATTATTAACATAATAAATAGTCAAGACAAAAATAACAGCTGTGAAATTGGTTTGTTTACAATCGCTTTGTTTAAATCTAAATATTTAGTATGATTTGTTCATGCCTAGAAGGGGATTAAATAGTTCTTAATCAGACTTGGGTTGTTAAGACTTTTTCGTGCATAAAGTGACGCATATAACTTTTTTTTATTAAGTTGTTTGAAAACGTATAATTAGTTAGAAGTGGACCAGTTGAAGAGGACTAAAAAATAATTTGCCCATAAAATATCTACATGCAAAGTAGGAAAAATGAAAATTATGTATATCTGATTTAAACGATACAATCTATAAAACTTAATGTCACATCAATTAAAGTGTTCGATTAAAAAAAAATTGCAGTTTCAGAAAGAAGATATATTAGCGATTAAAATAATGTTACAAATGCCACTTTAACCTTATTGCAACCAAAGTTGAAGGAAAATTTACCATAAAAATTGTTCTGAGTAAATAAATCACCTGAGATCAGAAACAGGGATTCTATGCAACATATAACTAGAATAATTACTGCTTTAAAACCAAAAAAGTTTCTGAATCTGCCTAAAATGTTTGTGTAGTAATCGCTTCTCGGATGACAAGGTTCTTTTCTTTTCTGTCTTTTTTTCAAATTACATTGCTTAATGGCACTTGTTGTTTTAGGAACTGAAAAGCTTTCTTTCTCCTGTCACTTTCGCTAATCTCCATTCAGCTTGGAATCGCTGCGGGGATATATTTCTGATTAAATGTACTCTCGCTTAAAGGAAGTCCGCAGACGTTAGTTCTCCTGCAAAAAAAATAAATATTTTATTTTCTTTTGTCGAAATTTTTTCAAAAATATCTGTAAATTTGCTTTGGAAACATTTGTTTTTATGGATCTGTAGCTAACACTGATGCTGAAGTAGTTAATTATTTTACTGTATTTGTTCACATAGTCCATCCTGTGAAACTCTGACATTCTTCATCTTACTCCTATTTCGTTTCAGCATCTACTCTCTTTACCTGTGGTTTATCATGACTGAATCCATAGGATCCTAGTAATAAGCATGCCAGATTAGCTAGTAGTTCTGAGAGTATTCCTTTCCGTATTATTTAGAGTTCTTTTCGGATAGGACCTGTCTCTTTCATCTTCACACTCACTCTGTGCCTTAATAATAATAATAATAATAATAATAATAATAATAATAATAATAATAATAATAATAATAATAATAATAATAATAATAATAATAATAATAATAATAATAATAATAATAATAATAATAATAATAATAATAATAATAAGAATAATAATAATATTTTCCTAAGTATTTGAAACTTGCTCAAATCCAATATATTCCGAAGTAGTGTTCCCAATCTGAACTATTTATCACTCTTTATCTCTCACTGTAATATCGCTTAAAATCCTATAAACCATTCTTAATTCTCATTTCCAAAATCATCTGGAATATCATTCCTTACTTTAAGATTATCAACATTGTTTTCAAAACTCTAGGCCAGCTGGTAACTTACTTTCTTATTTTACTGATCTATGATATTCTAAATTTATTGATTTTGGAGAGTTTACTTGAATGATTGACATATCCTATGCTTTTTACCGAGGTTTGCATGTTTCACTAGTCTCTAAGCACACTTCCTTTTAGGTTTACCCTTCATTTTGTTCGCTTATATGCAGTGTACCATCTAGTCTTATATCCGCACTTGTTGTTGATACGACACCTTCCTACCTTGTTAATCTTTAGGGTTCTGTTCTAGCTTCTAATCTATTTCTTCATTCATCAACGACCTACTCAGATGCAACATAAATCTGTTAATTTATACAAATGACTCAACAAAATATCTGCTAGCTGTGCTGCCTTAAGACTTTCTTCTAGACGTCTTTTCGATTATCTTCTTGCCAAACAGGATGGAATTTTAATGGGATGTCACCTCAACTTTTTGGAAATCAACAGTTTAAAAACTTATCATCTTTGTATCTTACTCTCATAAAAAAATTGCCATCGACCTATCTCTTTCTTCGGTGCTACCTCTTCACCTGTGGACAATATAAATTTTTTGGTCTTCATATAAATATGAAATATGGAACTTTCTATCACAACTGGATAGGAGTTTTATTCAAGCAATGAGTTTTTTCTTCGGAATAGTTGCTCTTTCTATGTAACGAAATTTTCCCGCCCGTTCCGATTACTGTTTTTATATCTTTGAAGAAGGCCCTAGATCCATACTTATTTTGAATATGGTTAAGCATAAGGCTAAAAGCTAATAGATTGTCCTTTACATTCTTATACACTTGACCCTATGTTAGCGCTTATTTCATCTCTGCAGGTACTACAATGGAAATACCTGTTGGAGATGACCATATAGCAATATTCATTCACCAATTGCGGCGATCTCGTAAAGCACTGACAGTATAAACCTATTTTCACAACAGAATTTCTTTTAATCTCCAGACTACGCAGATTAGGAATCTCAACTGATTTTTATACGATATATGTTTAAAATGTTTTCATAAATGCGTCAGATTTTTAAAGAAACAATAGAATTATACCTAAGATGTTTTATGAAAACAGAGAAAAACCTCCACCTAATTTAGAAAAAATTATTTTTAAAAAAAGCTCTTAACTATCTGTTCTACAGTAAACCCCTTTTAATTTTAATAGTGAAACCTTTCTACAAAAAGATGGTTTAGGATGAGATCTCCATTGGGTCCAACGTTTGCCGATTTCTACATGTCTCATGTTTGCAAACCAAAATTAATGAATGAAAATAACACATTTAATCCGAAGACATATTTAAGATACGTCGATGACATAACAATTTTGTCATATTTGAACATTTCAATCACTTGAAACATTTCAGTAGAAAACTTAAACAACTGTCCCGTCCTAAACTTTCACTTATGAAGAATGTTTATAAGATAAAAACTGGCATTCATAGATGTCTTCTTTGTTTTAAAAATGGTAGAGTTGAAAAGAGAAGTAAATATTAAAATTAACATGATAAAGGTTGTGCTACTCAAATTATGATTCCTACATATACCCGAAAGATATAAAACTAAACATTATTAAACCTAATAATAAAACAAAGCTTATAAAATAACTTAAACGTGAGAACTCTTTAACAAATAATGACAAAGAAATAACAAAGAACTATAATAATAATAATTACATAAATAAATAAATAGAAAAGGTTATTAAAAAGAACTACAAACAACAACATTTTAACTCTTTATATTGCAAATTTAGCGTAGAAAGTTAAACTTTTTATTTTAAATCTCCTTAAATAAATTGACAAACTTTTCTAGAGAAGAGCGAAAATTAAACATAATTGTAAAGGAACATGTTAAGTCAGAGA
>JABUQX010102097.1:2500-7500 GCA_015478945.1 Trachelipus rathkii | reverse complement strand
GAAAAGAGGAGGTGGCCATTTTGGCCTCTCTCTCTCGCTTTCAAGCCAGTTTACCCCTTACCATGAGAGGGGTCAACATAAAAAATTTGATTATTACGGAATGGAGCAGCCGAAGGAAATTGTTGGACAGCGGATACCAATTGTGTTTTTAGAAAAGGGTTTTTAACGCTCGTAGGCGCTGAGGCGAATCTGAAGTAAATGCACATAAGTTGATCGTTGGTTAAGGATAAAATCCAGAAAAGGCAATCTTATAGCCATTAATTCTGCCATAAAAATTGAGCATGGAGAGCGGGGGAGGTATGGAGAGGTTGCGTCAGAAAAAGGGGGAGAGCGTACCACACTGCCCCGTTTTAGAGCCGTCAGTAAACACTGGAGTAAATTCATCATGAACTGCGGAATGAGACAGGAATGATGCTTTTAACAAGGCAGCCGGATGGCTAGATTTGGAAAGAGAGGTCAGAGCCAAGCAAATGGTGGGAGCGGGGAATAGCCAAGGTGTGTACCCTTCGTCGTAAGAGAAAGGCAGCACCTTTTGCAAAGGGATGTTAAGGAAATTTAGGATGTTATGAACCGTGTTTGCAAATGGCCAGTAATTAGGATTCTGAGGTATCTCCTGCAGAATCGGTGTCAGAGCAGACGGTATTGGGGTTTGAAAACGAAGATAGCTTGTACACATAATGTATTCTCTTCGAAGAGAGAGTGGCATCACATTGGCTTCAACTTCAATATTACAATTACTCCTTCCCTCCTTGGACAATCTAATTTCCTCATTTGGATGGATCTAATAGGTGTAGTAATGTTGTAGGAGTCGGCGCCGTATACTGCACAGCCATAGTCCCATTTTGATCGGATTAGGCCGAGTAGAGCGTTAAAAGAGGCTTGCATCAGGCACCCCAAGATTTTCAGGCGAGATGATGTACAGGTCAAGCGCGCGAATGACAAGTTGTTTTCAGGTGTTTAATGTGCGGTGCATATGTTAAGTGGTCATCTAGAATGAGTCCTAGAAATTTACCTGTGAAATAACAGTAATGGCGAAACCGTATAAGTTAGTTTGCTGAGAAGTGTGGGCAGGTTTTTTTCGTTCCGATTTTTTCCCTTTTTTTTTTTTTTTCTTAAAAAACACGGCGGAGGTTTTGGTGCGAGAAAAATGAAGCAGTGGAGTTACCCCATTTTGAAAATATTCTCACCTAGCGTAGTTGAAGTTGCCGTATCGAGAAAAAGGCAGCCTGTCACCGGCTATATAAAACGCAAGGTCACCGACATAGAGAGAAACTACCCTGCGGAACGCCTTCATCCAGAGTAAAGTGCGCTGACAGAACTAGAGAGCCAACCGAACCTAGATAGATCCTATTGACAGAAGGCATTTGATGAAAAGAGGGAGTTGTCCGCGGAAACCAAGCGAATGAAGTTTAAGGAGAATCCCAGTTCTCCATGTTGTGTTCGTAAGCTTTTCAAGGTCAAAAAAGACACAAAGAACCATCCACTAGTTGAGAGGGCTTCGGCCGGATGTTTCATGCGTCTTAAGTTTTACCAAGGGTCCGCATTTGAAGCCGATTTTTGTGCGAAACCTAACTGGAAGTTTGAAAAAGCCTTGGCGCCTCTCCAGAAACAGGGAGAAGCGGCCAGAAATCATTTTCTCCATTTATTTACAGGAATGAACAGGTCAGCGAAATTGGTCTTTGGTTTTCCGCCAACTTCGGATCTTTGTCAGGTTTTGGGAATAGGAATTACAAAAGCTGTAGTCCAAATTGAAGGAAAAGAAAGATTCGATCCCAAATTCTGTTATTACCAGCAAAAATTGCCGATGCCGAGGATGGCATTATGGACGAGTATGATGTACGCAAATCCATGTCTGGACCAAGAACACCGTCTTTTGCTATTCGCTAATGCAGTTTGATACTCTGCAAGTGCAAAAAAGACGGTTGTAGGTATGATCCTTCCCTCATCGCTGTTGAAAAGTCTGCAGTACTGTGTCATTTCTTTTTCTTTTTGAAATGCTTCAGTTAGCGGAGAGAAACTTGAGTGGCTGGCAAAGTATAACCTAACGCGATCGCGCTACAGCAGCAGGAGCGGAGATCGTGTCAGTTATATCAGCCCATAACGGAGGACTGTGGATGAGGAGTTGTTGGAGCAACGAGATATTTTCTGTGCAGTTTTCCACACTAAAGGGAGAGGAGTTGTGGAGTTAACAGTCGATATGTAAGCTCGAAAAAAAATCTTTGCGCGCTTTGGCGAATTAATTCGCGAGATCTCGCCTGCTGCTGCTTTAAAAATAATCATGTTTGGGGTGGTACGGTCCTTTTGTATTGCCTGTAGAGTTTCTTCTTCTCTTGGTTGGCTTGTGTGCGCACTCTTGGGATCACCAAGGGGTTGCCGACTGACACCTGCCTGAGAAGATTGCGGAATTGGCAAAAGCTTCCGCTCCGAGATGATGACTTGCTGCGCAAGAAAGAAAGGCATAATCAACCATTCGGAAAATCGCGTTATTGAAGGGAGAAAGGTGATGGCTGGGAATGATAAAAGGAGCCCATCGCTCGATTCATAACGCCAACTGTAGTTAGGTTTGATTGGGATTGGCACAAAGCTCATTTAAAGCTATTGGTAATGATCACTACCGAATAAATAATCAAAGCGGGACCAGGTAAAGCGATTCATAAGGGAATGGGAGCAAAAAGAAATATCAATACAAGAAGAAGTGAGTGTATCTAAACAGTTCATATGTACGGAGTCCTGTGTTAAGGCATCCCAGGAAAAGGGGGTTAGGAGATCTATTAGGATCTTGGATTTGGACGAAGTAACAGAGTCACCCCATAAGGGGTGGCGGAGGTTTGAAGTCTCCTAGTATAACGAAATGGTGTAGAAGATGGTTTAAAAAACATCTAAAGTCGACGAGAGTCAATTCACTACTTTGGAGCCAAGTATATTGAGCACATAGTAAAGTCGTGGGGACAAGTGAATCGCTGCTGACGTACTGCATGAGTTTAGTTTGGAAAGGGCATGGGGAATAGGGGACCAGAATATTTTTGAAATAGTTATTCCTGTAGCTCCCCTATGCATTGTCACGCTCCTTCTATTAGAAGGTTAGCGGCGATTATATTCCGACGGTTGATAGAAGTCGCGATGACACAGTCGAAGTCCCTGTTAAACATATGCACTTTGGCTGTACATCGATTTATTAGTTGAACAAAGTTCTTCGAAAATTAGATATAGTAGCCAAGACAATTCCATTGAAGAAAGTGCCATGCTATGTTTTTTTAAATGTTACGTGTGGTCTTTTTGAGACAATTGTCTCTATGTGACTAGGGGTAGTATTGGAGGTAGATTCAAATGAAGAGGAAAGGCTGCAGACGTGGCATCTCGACGGAGGCAGAGCAACAATCCTGGAGTAAGAATAAGTCATACAAACGGCAGATTGGGTTGTACTACTGATTTTGGGAAAGAGTTTTTCGTAAGTATTTGGGGAGGGGCCTTCACCATGAAACGGGATAATTGACTTCAACAAATCCAATTATGTATAGGGTTGGTTGGTCGTTGGTTAAGAGCAACCGAAATGCTGATGTTTATTAAATGGAAGACGTACAGTATCTGCCAAAACAAGCAGATCAGAAAGATGTGAGGGATATGAAGGTGTATATGGAAAGGGGGAGGAAGGGCCATCGGAATGCGTCATCTTTGATGAGAATGTGTTGGCGTTGACGAAATTGGGTTCCAATTATAGCGATATTGTTGGATTGAACAAGGTGTGATATTGGAGATTTTGCCAATAATTCATCTGTTAATGATTTTGGGAGATGACAGTTTTGATGTAGAGTGGGACCTCTGGCGTCACTCTTCATGCCCAACAAACCAAAAACGGTAAAAGAGTTTGCAACGTTTACGTTGGACAGTTTTCCACTTGCATTCTCGGAAGTGCAGGAAGCATTAGAAAGAGAATGGGTCATCACATCAAGCTCCATTTGGGAGCTATTATCCAGTTCATCTTCTAGGGTATAGAATCCCTTAGAGAGTGCTGATATAGGAAATTCGGGAGAAGAGTTATAGGAAGATTCAGAAGAGCTAGAATTATCTTGCAGACTATTAGAAGGTTGATTGGTGGGTTGTTCAACAGCTGTGATTGTTTGAGTACAATCTGTTGAAGCCATTGCTTTTGTCTCTGGAGTAGATTTATGGCGAGGTCTCTTCTGAGTTGTACTTTTCACGTCTGGGGTTGCTGTGGTTTTGTTTAGAAATTCGGATGCTCTGTATTTTAACGAATAAACTTAAGCTTGGCGACTATTCTTTCCTGTGTGTTTAGAAACATCTTTTCAGGGATTTGAGTAATAGTGGGAGGCGAATTAAGGGACAAAGAAACCGTCCTCTTGCATAAGTTTGGTGAACCTATTTGGTAAGTATGGGATAGTGTGTCTTGGCAGGAAATGTTTTCCAAATTTTGTACTGGATGAACCAGTTTAGTTTCATTGCTGGTTTGTTGAGAGCCAGTACTCGGGATAGGGTTGTTGATGGCTTTTTGGGCGGATTGAATCAAGGGCTGCTTTTGTACTATTTGCAGGAGTGGCCAGTAGGCATTACAGGCAGACAGGTTGCAGTACATGCCTGAGTTTCAATGGAATTTAAGAGAGGAGTTCTATAGAAAGGGTTGCCTTGATTGCGGTTTAACCACGCGGAGCGTGTGGCAGCTGTATTGTGGCCGTATAAGATTGAACTTTGATTTGTACTGATATTTTTCCTTTATCAAATTTTTTTTCTTTTTGTGTTTTTGGGTTTTTTTTTATGGCGCATAGCAGCTCTCCCTGCCAAATTTTATGTACATAATTCCAAAAACCTATCTGTTTCAAACATGTAAACGTCATTGAAGAAAGAAGCCCTGGGGTCCTCCACAGTTCTTACAGTTAGGGGTATTTGCACAAGGAGTCGTTGAAATAGATTCTCTGCAGATTGGCATATTCATCCGGGTCCCCTAGAGTATTTTCAGGGATGACCAAACCGTTGACATTTGAAGC
>JABUQX010102096.1:17500-35881 GCA_015478945.1 Trachelipus rathkii | reverse complement strand
TCATAACCCCTCGCCCCTCAGTTATTTTCTGCAATATGGTGTCAAATATTCTAAATTATGGTATATTTATTAAACTAACTCATGGCTTCATCTATTATTCATGTTCTAAGGCCTATGACGAGCATTTTTGTTATCAAAAAAGCAAATCTTTTTCATATAATCGAAACTAGCTGTTTTAGATTTTTGTATTAATGGACAACAAATATCACTTACTACATTGAAGCAATCTTGTAACACATATTTTTAGTATCTTTAATTCGTATAAATCACCAATCTATATTTTACCTCCATTGCTATGTTATGTATCCTAGATTATAATGAGCACCCCACAAGCCCCTTACCTCACCACCGCCCACAATTTGAACACTAGAGTATTGTTTATGTTTTTGGATAGACTGCTATTTCATTCTCCTTTATCTTCACTCGTGAATAAACGAAAATTTATAGAACGAAAGTTGCCTATTTCATACTACTTATATATAATATAACTATCTATTTATATACTATATATATAGTATATATATATTCTATATAATATAGTATTTATAGTTATACTAGTTAATATAGTAATTTCTATACACCCTCTAATAAACTTGAGACTTATACTAAATATATATATATATTTACTCTATATCAAAATTATATCTATTTATTCGTATACTCAATAGGATATATGTATAGATATATATATATATAAAATAATAAATATATAATAATAATAATACTAATATAACTTATTACCAATTTGGCTCATATATATTAATAGTACTATTATATATATACTGCCAAAGAATATGATAACTTTACTATTAGTATCCAGATATTTTCTATTCCTAATACCTCTTAACAAAATGTCCATATAAAATGATATAATCTTTTATATTATAATTAATAATTAAATGTATACTAATAGCAGAGTAGCTATAAGGAGTTCACTATGCAGTCATATGGAGTAACAAGTGTACTTTGTAATATTACTGAGGGTACTCGTTGGGGCGGATTTTTCAAAAAGCATCCATGAAATTGAGAGAACTTGTTTAGGCAAAAAAGTATAGGATAAAAAGTTTGGAGGGGACTGCGGCTTAAATCTGTTGATCACAAATGAAATTAGCAATCGGTAACTATTGAGTAATATGTGCAGTGATAGTTTAAAATAAAACTAGTGTTTACTTGTCTTAGGAAACACGGCATCAATAAACACATACTAGCATTTCGAAATATTAAAATGAACTTTTACACCAAATGCTACATATTTCACTTAGAAAATACACTGGTTCTCCTCCCATTGCACTAACACATAAATGAGAATTCTTGACATTATTTTGAATAACTGAGGCATGTGTTAAGATGAAGAATTATATTGTGGAGACTACGCGAATTCAGGCGAATATGAAATAGACGGATGATTCACTTTATAATTCTATACCAGTACGTAGAGGAAAGAAGTGGTGGGGGGTTTGCTGGCGCTTATATTATTAAAAAGCAATATTCCAATCTGTATTAATGACTGACTTTAAACTAATCATGATATTGAATCGGTTATGGGTGAATATCCTTATGTTTTAATTTAATTATTCATATCATTATAGTAATATTGCATTTTATAGACCTCGTGGCCAGAGTCAAGAATTAGAATCAGAAATTGTAAAAAGAAATTTGATAGACAGCATGCCACAGTAAAGAAAATGGATCATAGTCATAATGGGTCGATTTTAATGTTTCCTGGTTTCAATTAATCATAAATATTTCAATATTTTAAAACTTCGACTATCTCCTGCATTTCACAGGTATTTATAAATTAGTTAATTACTATAACTATGTTATTAATGATGGTCCATGAACTTACAAGACACGATGCACTAATTAGACTTAAATTAATTAAACTAAAGATGGAAAGTATGGTGGGTTGATGTGATTAGAGTTGAGGAGGAATTAGGACTTAGTGACTAATAATATAAATTTAATAATTAATATGAAAAGCGATATCGGAGCCCAAATTGCAAGTTAATAAGGACAAGATCTTAGATTACATTAACATGGTGATATTTACCAAATTACGGAGACCATGCTTACGTATAATTGGACTGCGGATAAAGAGTTTTAAAAAGGACAAAACTGTTTTATTCATGTTGGGAACATTTTAAGCAAATTTATTTAAATGAATATTCGGTCTAATATGTTTCTTTAGTCAGTATGTTTTAGGGTTGGCGAAGAGAAAACCTGTTTGGTGTGGAATAGAGAGATAAGAGATGCAGAAATTAATTGAAAAGACGTAGATGTTTAAAATATTCAATGTAGTAGTATAAAACTTGAGATTGTAGAAAAAATTATAGCGAAAAAAATAATAACGAAAATCTTAATCAGTCAATAAGTAAGGCAAAGAGAGAGGCAGAAATTAATTTAGCAAGGAAATAGTATGAAGAATGTAGCCAAGTTTTTTAGCTTGTTTATAAAAATATAAATATATTAGATTATTATAGATCCAGTGAAACACATTAAAAATTGTATTTTGTAATTAACCTTGAGTTCAGATAAGGTGAGTTGGTCAACATTTTCTAAATATTAATACTTCTTTTAAAAAGAACAAACAATTTTAAATAGTATAATTAATAGAATAATTTATTTTGGAGACTATAGTGTCTTGTATGCAGTAACATAATTAGTAACTTACAGAATTGAGATTGATCGTATAATAATAGATACTTAAACGTTATATCTAGATCCATATTGATCCAGGTATAAAAGTACTGCAGGGTACCTGATTGGGGCATATATGGTAGAATTCGAAAGACGTATATAGGTTAAGTTATCAGCATATATTTGTAAAGTACTAACTGTGAATTTGATTTATTTTAAGCTGAACACTATTTAATAGTCATTTATGATGTTATGTACAGGCCCAATGTACATTGTATTCAGCGAGATGTGTTTTCCGATTTATTAGAAAGGTAGTAGGAAGATTGTGAGATATAATGTTGAATATTTTTAGGCTCCTCTTATGTGTGATTAACATCTCTGGGTATGTGAGATGTAATACGTGTATTGAACAATATACGTGTTATAAGATATGTGAATGATAATAACTGAGATATAGAAATATTATCATGAACAGCATAACATCGTATCTAATGTGTACTACTTTTTCTCTAGAGCAATGCTAGTGGGTGCTACTATCTCAAGATTGTCTGTCCCCAGTAAAGGATTTATGTTCACGAGAACTAAAATTCATTTTTAAAGAGGATTTTTAGTGGACCTCAGAATTTGAGTCTGTGAATGTTCCTGGGCACCGGTGACCGCAGGAGATCCAGTTGATATATAGTCGTTGAATAATATAATAAGTGAGTCATAGTCCACACAGCTCTTCGTTGAAATATGCGCCTCTCGCCTACAACCAATGCTAACTTTTTAGATAATAACCGCTCACTCTCGCAATGTGGAATTAATAAGTGCGTGTCGCGATAAACATGTTGGTACCTATTACCACAAGTTAGCTCGCGATATGCGAAATAGAGTTTAGAATTACTAAGTGTGATCACCAATGTTATGAGTATGTGACGGAGGAATTTTCATCACTTTATGGAAATGTAGAAGGAAGTGTTTGTTGCCTCTCGACAAGTGGATCCTGAATGCTCTTGTGGCTGAAATTGATATCCATACTAAAAAATATAATATTATATAGGATTGAATTATTAGACCGCTAGGTGACTTAATTATCGCTAAAGAAAGTTACTCTAAAAGTGATCTAAGAGATTGATAACTTAAGTTACGCTGACAACACTCAGTTAGGAATATGTGAAGTAGATATATTGTGCGATAATTATTACAGATTCTATATGAAATATATATATGATCTTTGATTAAACTAATGCTTTGGTTATTTGTGGTGGCAAGATATACAGATGTGACAAATATGAATTTTAAGTAGTAAAAAGTGTTAAAAGGTTTAATTACCTAAGGTATTACTCAAATTAAAAGTATTTAACTAACTCAATGTAATGAATGTAGTGATTGGCTATGAGATCTTTGGATTCATAAGTAAAATAGTAATTTAGGTGTTAGTATTATATAAATATAGCTCTATATATGAATAGTAATTGAAAGTATAGCTAACAGTGTTATGGAAGCTAGAAATATAAAGCTAATAAGTATGCTGGGCTTTAATATAAATCGCTAATGTATTGTCTTATAAGAGCAAGAAGTTATAGTTTATATATATAAACATAGACTGCTATAATAGCTATGTCCGTTAAGTTCTAATTTGAGATTACATTAATTAGTAGATAACTTTATGACATCAAATATTATAAGATTAAAAATATTACATAAGATTTATAAGATTATAGGATATGCCTAGAGAGAGTTCATGCAAACCGACCTTAGTATTAAGCTCTATCTAAGAGAACTATGATAGGTTTTGCTGGGTAGATACTTTTTTTGATTTTGCGCAGCGAGATAATCTGATAAGAGGAGGGCTGAAGCTTCAAATGATTTAAAGGAATACATGCTCTATGAATCGAATAGATAGGTATGCTGTGTAGAATAGGAGTTTCATACGTTTTTATTCTCCGAGGATTCTTGAAGGGAATATATTTGATACATAATGCTTTCTGTGAAAAATTATTTGTGTCTTTATCAATACTTAATGATAAATGGTGTAGCATAGAGAATTAATAAAGATTTTCATAGTAGTAACATGGATCAAGATGTGCATGAGGGTTTGTACATAATATAAACGAAGCATGAGTAGACAAAGTCGAGTCATTGGTACTCAAGACTACCAAAGTGCTACTTTTTGCATGTTCTCGAAGGAGTATTGCTTAATAACGAGCTGTGGTTTGTGATAAGTATTATTGGACGAATTAGTCTTGAGATGGTAGTGTGTATGACTGAAGTAAATGAATGACTTTTGTGCAGAACATGAAGTATAAGAATGGCCCAGGCGTGAGTATTTAGATAAGTTTCTGTTATGAGGGTTATGGTTAAGTGTGAACTCAAATATAATATATTTGCTCAATTAAAGCCAAATTGGCGGTAGTATTTTTTTTAGTTAGTAGATATTTTTTTAGTTATATTAAGTTATAATTGCATGTGTGTGACCTATAATAACTTAGTTTATTAATGCATGTGCTTCGATTGTGTATCGTAATGTTTATAGATCATTAATGTAGATTAAACGACTATATTTAATGGTAATTTGTTAATTACATACAAATTGACCATAGCCCTAGCGGTGCTCTTGTGAGTGAATTTAGCATGAGCTAATACTGTTTGCTTATATACTATAGTGTGTACTAGTGATAGTGATGGAATTGGACTGGACAAGTCTCTTGATATAGACTCTCATTAGGTTGAGCATATTATTTATTGTGTCTCTTATTATAATTCTTTATGTCTTAGTCTTATATGTCTTTATATATATATATATTATTATATATTATATTATATATATAGTTAATATATATTATATTATATATATATATATATATATATATTAATATATTCATATATTATATTTAATATTAACTATATATACTATTATTTATATAAATAATATATATATATTATATATTATTATATTTAGTATATTATATATTATATTATATTATTATATTAATTATTTTAATATATAATGCTATTTAAATTTAAATGAAGGTCTTTTATATATATTATATTATATATTATATATATATATATAATATTATATTATTTTCTTAATATTTATATTAATCATGGTCTCAAAACTGTCTTTATGCTTCATATTGATGTAATCTATAATAAAGTGATTACTCAATCGAGGACGGAGTATTAGTTGCAAAGTTCCTGATAACTTCGTGCTAAGCTCTAATATTGCATTATATAATTTATAAATTCAAAATAGTGTGAGTACTTACTTTATATCAATTTATATAATGTATTTATAATGTAATCCATGTAATTCTGTATCATTATAAATCATTGTGTATTATAAACTTAATATTATTATTATTGATCGATAATTACTTATTTTTTATAAATTTAAGTTATTATCTATATATGAACGTAGGTGAGTGATAAATAATAGAGGACGGTATGATAAATGACCACTAGTGTTATATATGAGGATATATATTATCCATCTCGAGATTAGGCCTATATTAGTGATATATATATATCAGTTTATTTGTTCGTAAGTTGTGTTAGTTAGTTCATTGTGTATTTTAATTTCAAAATTGGTATGAGATGTTTAGTGTAATAAGCAATGCATATCTCATTGCCTAACCATTTCATTATAGCGAAATTTCATAATAAAATTTCATAGCTCATTTCGTGTATTGTGATGAAGAGAATAGTGATACTTTCGTTCTATTCAGTAATTTCAACTCTCGATATCAAGTGTTGTCGCTAATATCTGAACAATCTCGTTGACTTTGATTGAGAGACGGTGAAATCCAGTGGATTGTCGTAAAATATTCTAGGAGGCTATTTTATAAACGATATTCTATGTGTTTAAGCTGCTGATGAACTAAGCTGCAATTTGAATATCTCATATTTTCTGAAATACTCAAATATAATTTTTAAAAAATAAACTTTAAATGTTTAACAGGTAGTGCGCTTGTCAACTCGGGATAACATATGGAAATCGGAAGAAACTTGACATGCTATGTCCTCGTAGTCTTTGGTTGTGCTATATTTGGCTTTTATTTAGTTCGTGACTCATATCTACAATTACTGCTATTTATACTCTTAAATATGTGTACGCTTTAATTTAGTTTAATAATATTAAATCATTAAATATTACGGTTGTCAAATCTAGTCTCTCGATCCATTGAGCTACATGTATAGGACAACCCTCCTGATGTGTTATGAACTCTTATATAAGTGAGCACCTAGGTGTCTCTCCTAGTCGTAGCTAAATTTCGTTGTGTTGTTGGAGTGACGTTTATCTCAACGTATTTAATAGAGATTTTTATTTCTCATCTCTTACGGTGTAGTAGATAGAAGATTTTAAGTGTGAGCTTTGTGTGTAACGTATATATCAGAGTTAACAGTTATTATATGTACGGGGACTAAGTCTTTACAATTATTGAAATGTCTAAAAGTATGTATGCTGTAATACGTTTGTTGATTCATGGTAATGAGTACTTTGTAGAAGAGAGTGGAGATATGGTGGATATATGGTCGGCCTGTTTGTGTTTTGAATGAAGAGTGAATAGTGCGTGTCTCATGAGAGGGAAGGTGATTGTCTCACGAGATTAATATTAACAGAGAAAGTAAGAGATTCCTATTATGGTTGCTATGAAAAGAATAATTAATTTGATGAATTATGAGACACGCGGAGGTGTTCAGCGATTTGCTAAGAAAAGATTTTATAGGGTATAGTCTCTCCGGAAGGCCATTACCTGAGAAGTGTGCGACAGGTAAACTCTAGGCGTAGAACAGTGACAATTAGTGATTACAATAACCTAATGCAGGGATTAGTGGTACATATGTATGATGAGTGTGGTGATAAGGAGAGTGAAAGGACTATTTAAGAAATATAATGAGAGCTTCTGTTCCCATATAGAGAATGGAGTAAGAAGCTCGCTAAAGGAAATAAGGTAGGAAATTAAATGATATTAGTGTTGATATAGAGCATCGGATCTCGAAAGTCTTACAGAACCTGGGTAGTGCATCCGTGGGGCTCTCTAATAGTAACTTAGAGGTGAGATGCAGAAATGTCTCCAGAATTAGGAGTCAGAGGCAGTTCAAGGAACGATAGCCAAATAGTAGATGTTGGAAGTATATGCATATAAGAGAACCTGCAAGACTGTAATTATACAAATGAACTTGAGCTCTTTTAGCAGCATCCTTCTCTCGTATTGATCCTTATTCTCTCTCACACGGATACTCACAGATCAGGACTTAAAAGAAGTTTAATAATAAAAGACAATCTCTCTCGAGCGATAATTGGATATAGTCTCAACGGTTATCGATGGTGGTCAGCAGTACAGTAGAGTGATATCATATAGAATGTAATGTCTATTATCCGAAGATTGATATGATATGCATATAAGATTGTCTAATATAAGTGATTGATTCAAGAGTAGTTGTGATGAATGAATAGTTGTGGGCGGACATACTGAGAATCTGAAATTGAGGAATTAGGAACAATAGTTGCACACGGTCAGAAGATTAATAGCATATGTTACATAGTATAATACAAATTAAAAATGGAGATACTGTGAACCTCATCGATATCGTTATAATTATTGAACGCATGAGTGTCGGACTAATGATTTCTGACCAATTGATTTTACTTGGATATATTTTGGATGTATACCTAGGTTATATGAATTTGCAGTGTTTAACGATATTAGGGGGAGAAAGTATGGTTCTTTAGTGATCACGTAAAAATGAATAGTAGTTAGTTCATAATATTGCTCTTATTTCTCGCTCAGTAAACGAATACATGTGATATGCATATGAATGTTTATATATGGATTTTGTGTGGAGATAATTTTGGCTATAGTGATATGCATCTTTTTGCACGAGAATAGAGGAGTTCACTTTAGTAGCAGTAGAACATATATTAGTTCTTAATTTCACGTATTTGGCAGAAATGATTTTATAGAAGTATGTGAAATTGGCATCACATCGTATATCGTACAAAAACAACAAGAGATTGTTTGCAGTCGCACATTTCCCAAATATTTACATCTTTGTCTGAAGATTTGTAGAAAACTACCGTTGATATATTCTCAATAAGTAATTCACTCACGCGTAACAGTTTAGGGGAAGGGGAAGCTTTTCAAACATTAAGCGTCTGAAACCTAGTGGAAAGTGTTGGTGGGAGATTAAGAATCTAGATCTATACACTAGAATCTAGCCTCCATAACGACTACTTCGAAGAATACAGACATATATATAAAGTGTTGAAGATTTATTCTACTTTACTTATATGTTATCACCATACTACAGACTGCCTAGTGGATAAATGTGAAGTAGACCAGAGTTTCAAAGAGATAATGAAGGGACTAGACTATATTAGATGTATTTAGATCAGTCTATTCTCGTAATAGTATTCTCCACTAATTTATTGCTTTTATGGTACACTATAAAATAATATTATGCTTCCCAGCCTCCTAAGTATAAATATAATAATAAATTAGATTTAGTAAATGATTAGTTATACCATAATGAGAATCTAGCCTATTTAATATAAATACCATCTTGCGTAATGACTCACTCGAACTGAGTGTGTAGGATTCTCTTATCAAATGTAAAGATGTTCCCATATATATATTTACTTCTATATATTCTATATATTATTATATACCATGATACCGTAGAGAGTTGGTAGAGCAAATGATGGCTTTATGTTTAATATAAATGCTGTTTAAAAGCAATATTAATGGTAGCCATTACGCTTATAATGTAAGAAAATAATGGGTTATTTTATCATCCTACATATGACTTACTTGAATCGGGTTGTGGGTATATATTTTATATACAAAAAATCATTAGAATAGGGTGCAATTTTATAGACCCCCTGGCCAGAGTCAAGAATTAGACACGGAAATTGTGAAAAGAAATAGAGACAGCATGCCACAGTAAAGAAAAGGTAATAGTCATAATGGGTGATTTTAATTTCGGGCCATTCATTGGCAGCTTCCTTGCGATATGACCATAGTAGTTCTCATGTCATAAGTTAGATACCTAGATAACTTTTTGAGCCAGATGGTTCCTGAACCTACAAGACACTATGCACTACTAGACCTTAATATTACACTACGATAAAAGTATGGTGGATGAAGTTAGAGTTGAGGAGTAATTAGGACTTAGTGACCATAAATATAATTAGATTTAATATGCATTTAGATATCTGGGCCCAAATTGCTAAATATTTCAGTTTAATATAAATTAACTAAAGTTTAATTCAATGAAGTGACCTCATATTATCATGGTAGAATGGCAAAATTCAAAACCTATCTATAGCTCAGATTAACTAAATCATTAATATATCTTTGGCTCCAAATAGTTTAATGCTTCTTGATAGTCTCCACTGCACTAGTATCCTATATAATTCTATTCATTAATTATCATCTACTGAGATACATTTGAGACTTCACTCTCACAACTTATATTTTATTATACATTTTTTTATAGACATTTTATAATATAACTATATAATCGTTAAAGCAATGAAAATCCTCTTGTTTTCACTCTGCAAATCTCAATAACCTCCATAGCTTCATAAAATTAAGGTGTTACATCCCGAATCTCTCTAGTCTAGTTCTCTTACATAGCTAAGTATCGAAGCTGATTATAATTATATAAGAATCTCTTTCAAACTAGAACTCTGATTATCATATCATTCTAAACAAATATAATAATAAAGATCTTTATAAAATTACTTTAAAATCTCGTTTTTCTACTTTTATATATTAATAAAATTAGGTTTTCCAGGTCACAAGACGACGTAATTTCTTCGATTATCATCTATAAAAATACTTATCTTTGCAGCTCTTAAAAATATACTCTGCTAAGCGTAAATACTTAAGCATAATTTTAGTGCTCTAGATCATAAATTTACTCTCTAACTCATTTTATCACTTAGTGAGCATAGTTTTATTATTCTATATTTATCGAGCTTTATTGATAATATTAAACTGAGTCGGCTCACAATAAAGTGTACCAGCAGTTTAGATAACGCTCCAACTATACATACTTAATTGCCATGATATTAATGCTCTCGCATGTGATATGATTATATTAGACTGTTAAGGAGAAACATAGATGACCATTAATATATAGTGATTTGCAATGCACATCGATTTGCTGTATCTGAAATCGAGAAGAATAGAATGTTATTAAGGCGCACACGTGTCTGCATTAGGCCGGCAATAGGACGTAGATAATATATAGCTACAATATAAAAGACTTGAAAAGAAAGACAAAGTATTATGAGCTCATGTGAGAATTAGAGAGAGGGTATATTACACGCTCGCAAACGAAACGAAAAAGACGGATATAGCTAAAGCCACACTATTGATGGTGCACACGCATTAGCATGCTATATCAAAGTTATTAGAACTCTGAAGAAAATTGAACAGCTATTGAAAAAAAATTAAATAGTGGATCTTACCCGAGAATAGAGGGATTAAATGTTCAGCTTAACGATCAGCACCCAATAACAATCAGTAGTTCAGTACCCAACAACGATCAGTACCCAATAACGATCAGAAAAATCACTACATCTCCACACGTAGGCTGAGGTGAGATGATCATGAAAGATCTACGATCAGCCGATAGACGCGTGCAAGCTTGTGTACATTTAATTTAGTTTTAAGTCATTTTTAAAAATTATTTCTCGAAATAAGCTATAGTAATCACATAGTCTCTATGCTAAGATGATACGGGTCTACGAAGACGTAGACTCAGAGTGGTTAAAGGTAGAATATAAGATATTGAAGTTATCATTAAAGGGTAAGGATCTGAAACATTGTACTATATATTGTGTAGAGACTTACTAATGTACACTCTAATATCCATAGATAGGTATTTTCAAAAGGAATAAAAATTTAAACATGACATTTGAGAGTAGTATGTTATCCAGGTGCCAGAAATGAGTTGAATATCAAGAGTGATCAGCATAGGATATTTAAGAAGTAGTAGACTTTAGTAATAATTCTTCTAATAACAAATGTTGGATTCAGAATAGTGGTAAATATTGTGCATGTGTGCTGTACAAACTGATATATAATAGATATATACTTAATTATAAGATAATGGTATGATTATCATGAAAGATAACGTAATAGTAAAAGATTATAGTGAGTAGATATCTGATTCAGAAGATTAAATGTCATATATAGTATTGTTGTTCTGATTCACCCGTGTGTGCCGGGAAAATTAGATTTTTCTGTTATATAGATACGCCTCATCTTACCTTTAGAGTTAGGTTGTTAGGTACTAATGTGATCAATGGGAGGTAGTAAGTAGAATGACTTTTATTTAGGTGTAAAGGATAAGGGTTTAGGTAATAATTTAATGTATATTTTTCAGTAAATATTAGGTTTAGGGATTTGTGTATAGATGAGACATATATTTTACTCGTAGTATATTAAAGATCTTTATTATGTGAGCACGATGTTGTCTCACTTTTGAGTCGTAAAGGTGTTGGCTTTTTCTATACTATATTATATATATATATATATATAATATATTTAATATATATATAAGTATACCTCAAGTTTGGTAATACTTTTGTTTTATAGCAAATAAAACTAGGTATAATGTTTAGTAAGGGGTAGCTAGTGGTGTTGATACTATAAATCTATAGATTTAACAAATTAAATCAAAGCAATTATACGGTAACTCATATATTAATTAAATACGTGGTCAGTAGATAAATCTAAAATGACTAGGTTGTTGTTTATATCACAGGATTCAAATATATAATAGATGTATAATGATATTAATTAAATATATAATAACAGTACATTTTAATTACGTAGTTATTAATCAAATGTTTTTATACACTCAAATAATGTCTATTTAGGTCTAATAGCTATCTTATAGAATATTAAATAAATAAAAGATGCATATGCAAGAGGAAACAAATATATATAATACTTTGTGTAATCTAAGACATTATTTGCATATAACTGAAGAATGGGTTAATTGATATAATAATTTATATGTGGTAGACTCCTTTTAAGGAATATGAATAATGACTTTTGATATTCACGTTATTATTATTATATATACTATATATATATATATATATTTTATATATTTATATATATATTATTAACCTAGCGTGATTTGAGGAAAAAAAGTGTAGTTAGTAGTGGTGTGGCGCTATTATGTATCATAAAAGCTAATATAATTATCAATTATCATATGTAAATAAATATTTATACTTGACTTTATAATATAATGATATTATATATCTAATTGATTATATTAAGTAAATAATCGGTAATATAAATATATATATATAGTTGTATTATGGTATAGATATAATTCTTATATATACATATAGTTATATTTTAATATTATACAATAATTATATTAATATTCATATCAATTATTATATAGTATATACTATATAAATATTTTATGATACGTATATTATAATATATATATATATATATAGTATATATGAATATATACTAATATATTTTTATATAGCGTATAATACTACTATCCTGGCCATATAGATTATGAGTATCTTAAATATAGATATAACCTATAATTATAGTATATAGACACTATAGTGATATAACTATATATATTAGGAACTATTTGTGCGCTCGTATATAAAGAAGGTAGTTAATAGACGAAACAATGTATCGATTTTTTATCCGATGTATTTCAACAGGCTGACTAGATGCGGACAAGTGCCAATAACACAGGTGTTTTTTTTTAACTATAACGAATATCCAGTATTAAATAGAACAAAGATGAGAAGAGTCAGGTCTCTCGGCCTCAGTTGGGGACGAGGGGGGATTCGTCCCCCCTCTGTCCTCCTTCGGCTCGAGTCCAAGTATACACGTTTAAAATATGTGTATATGAGTATCATATTTATAATTTTATTTTATACTCTCAGTACTATATAACCTTACATTTATCAATATTTATATTATAGTATATAGCTAATTTCTACTATAGTATCTTAGTATATATATATAATATATATATAAAAATTATCCATATATAAATTTAACTGAGTTAAAAAAAGTCAACATTTGGCAACTTTTTATCTTCTTCTATTGGAGTTTTCGTTAACACGTCATACTGCATGGTTAGACGATTAGTGCAGCGAGTTCCTCGATTTTTAATTATGCCTTAATATGTAGACCTCCTTTTAATAAGTGTAATAAGTGTGCACTGACTAATTACAATAATCATAGTATTATTGTATAGAATTGACTTATAGATATTATTAACAATACTATTTATAATCCAACCAGATCGTCCAAGAACCCACAAGATACTATATATACGATTATAATATATCTATTATAGATATTATAGACTACAAGACTTCATAATAATATTAATTTATAATATAATATAACTAGACGTATATGTAAAGTAAGTAGTATATGGTATAGTATAATATGATATAAGTTATTATACAATAGCATTTAGTTTAGTCGTGTATATAGATAGAGAATTTTAGAGTATAATACCTTTAAGTGGTAATACCTAATTATTAATGTTTATAATTTAATATATAATATATTAATATATTAAGTATTATATATATATATATTTAATAATTAATTATGTATAAGTATGTATTAATAATATATCATTAGGTTCTCTTATACTCACAAAAATTTGTGTGAACAAGTTATAGGCACTATAAATATGCATACTTATATATTATATTATGTATATATATTAATATATATAATTTATATCGATATTATTATATATTATATAATATTATATTAATGCTAGATATTTACTCAATAATATATAATTTGTAGACATGCTTAGTATAACCATAACTAATACTAGTGATATTACTGTATTAAATTAAATGAAGTTTAAGGAAAATCAAAAACCTGTTTTTATACTATATATAATATGTATATATATATGAGTAGTAGTAATATTAAATTAATTATTTTTATAATAATATAGTATAATAAATAAATATTTTATATATATATTGATATATATTATCTAGTACAGTATGATATTCATTATATCTATCACTTGTATAGATAATGTTAATGAATATTTATATAATTTTTGGTATATGCAACCTTGCGATTTTTTTATAACCAATAACCATAAAGATTAAAGTTGTCTAAAAGTTTTTTTTTAGCCAATAAGCCGTTAAAGACTTAAAGTGTCTTGTGAGTCTTTAAAATCTGTACAAATGTAACTTAAATAACCTTACCTACTTACTTAGTTACTTACTTAATTACTTACTTACCTTACTTACTTACTTAGTTAACTAACTAATCTTACTTACATATGTGTTAAAGACTCAATGTATTAGCTGTTTTCTTGCGTAATGTAAAATATATTATACTTCTCCCCTCTTTGAAGAATTTTTTTCGCTGTGTGTCCCACAAAAATGTCAAAATATAGAGTGAGAATATAAATAGATATATATATATATATATTGATAGATAATAAATTATATATAATATATGTGAAAAAATTAGTATATATTATATAATGTTATAATTATAATATATAAAATTATAATAATTAAATATATATAATCATATAATTATATATATATATATATATATATATGGTTATATATATATAGTAGTTATAATAATAATACTAACAAAATGTAATATGATTATAAAATAAAAATTATTATATATATAGTATGTTATAAATATAATTAATAGATATATTATAATAATAATGAACTTATAAAAACAAATAATATATTATAAACAATTAAGATTCCTATTTATGAGGTCGTATTGGAACCTATGGGCCTGAAAATCCAGTCGTGCTATATATATAATATATTTTTAAAAAAATATCCTTTTTCATATTTTAATAATTAAGGTAAATATATATCATATAAAGTATAATATATTATTATATGGGATTGGGTATTCATATCGCTATTAAACGAAATGCTACTAAAGTTTATTTTTATTAACGTTTATGAAGTTTGCTTTTTTAGAAGTAAATTGTTAAGTTACAAGTAAAGATTTAAGTATCAATGATACATAAACATTACGTTATATATTAGATATTATTATATTATAGATAGTATTTCATCAACACATTCTCTCCTCAGAGTGGGGTTTACGGGCACCAGTAAAATTGTGCATCCGGAAAAGAAAAAGAACACTGAGTGACAGAATATGAGCAATGTCGAAAAAGAAAGCCACAGTCTGTTATACTTCACCATTATACCCTTTTAGTGGATGAACGTCCTTCGCATCAGATATCACCCTAGATATTCACGTGGACACCGCGAGACGAGATTCTTACGATGGTATTCGGCATCTCACGTTAATTGATGGAGGGTTCATACTTTGGCCAGGATAGGCGACCATAATCATTACCCCTTTCAATCTCCGCCTTTCTCATGTTATTGAATCTGTTTTCTCGTTGCGCCTCTGCTCAATAACGCCTTGCATTTCTCTCTCAGCATCTTTACTAACCTTAATTCACTTTCTTCTGTCTCTAGCAGGACCACACAGTCGTATTCTCAGCACATGCACAATCAATGTTTACATTTCGATTAACAACCATTGAGAAAGAAGGTGTATCGTTCTAGGGTCCACAATAATCCTGGTCAATACGTACTTTCATTTATTCTATTCATTTTACACCTTTTTACATCTTATGAACTCTCTAATACGTTCATCCTCTTTGTAACATGTTTATATCACCAAACCCTCGTTAATATGAACATACACATTGAACTACATTGTACTTGTAGATCCTTTACGCTGTGAATTTATTTCGCAAGACATATTCTCATATCTTTACTATAAGACTACAACTGGACAACTATTTACCACTCATCTAAGAAATAGCACACGCAAGGATTTAGTTCCACTTTTATATCCACGAGATATTTAAATTGCACTAGCTCAACGCATTCCTAGCCATTCACATAACTACCCTCTATGCAACTGTTGCATCATACGTTCCAGCTCTTCAGTGCTACAATATCGCGCCTACTAATGATTATTAAAACTCATGAACATAGCTTTTCCAGCTATCTCGCAATATTCTATAGGTGACTTCACACCTAGGACTTCTCCCTCACAACTATAACACCGTGTATCTTATATTTAATTGTGACGACGAAAAATATCACACGAGCAATTTAGATCTACGTTAACGACTGTATGAAATTTAGCCCTAACGAAAACACAGAAGACTTGGCTGTTCATCATATCAAGTATGTACAATAATGCAACCTATCCGATTACGTCAATCAGCATAAATACAGAAGAAAATTTACTCGCTAGAAGTTTGCGCAACGTAGTAAGCGCTCAGAAAAAAACTAGGACACACGTGTAATTTTATTCTAAAATAGTTAATTCGATTTATTACTATATTACAAACATCTACAATTGCCTATAAGAATCAATTACAAATTAATTGATTGTTAAGTTAATTTATAATTGAATACAGTACTTGATTAATAAAAATCTTATTTTGGTTGGAATGACGGTCGTGAGAACGTCGAGGATGAAAGCTTGACTTTTACTAACTATAGTTTAACCTTATTGTGTATTTTGTTATTAAAAAGTGTTTTACTAAATGTCTACATTAACAAGGAATTTTCTTTAAAAATGTGTATTATACTCCAAGGAGCAAGTATATCTCTAAACAATTGAGATATACACTAATAGTAGAGACATACATAGTATAGTATGTGAAATTATTTCAGTTATAATCTTTCAGCACTTTCCTCTTACTAACACTTGTCTACCAAATCTCTCTACCCATCATTTTCAAACTCTCTTCAGTTCGCAGGTGCATAACAAATCATCCTCACATAAATATAGGGTAGGAAACCCTACCTTCTTCCATTTTCATCTTTTTAACCAACCATTCCCCTGATTTAATCAACGACTATCTCTAATTTCTAGTTCTCAAAACTCATGCGAAAGATATATATATCAGATTGAATTAAAGATAGAAAGATAAGATCGATTTCATACTTCTTCCCACTTTCTCACCTAAAAATCATTCGATCTGCATATAATTTTCACTATCAATGCTGTCCGTTATTGTCATTCTAGATTTTTTGATGGTATAAAAAGATTTAAATCTCCATCGCAAACCGTATAGTCACTAACGAATAACAGAAGAGCTTCACTCTGTAAAATCCTATCGATACATGTGTTTTTGTCAAATTCGGAGGAAACATTTATTATATTATATAGTACAATGCAATATACTCTGGCTCAAACTGTAGAGTAATCGGCTGGCGTAGTGAAAGTTACGAAATCGATTCAGCGGGAGGATTCTAGGAAACAAATTTCATTGAAGAGTTCTTCTCTTTGAGTAGTGCAGTACCTTTGAGGTACGGGCATTTTTTAAAAGTATATAAACAAATAAATAAATAAATCCGGATTAAATTGAAATGAGATTTTAATATTTGATAACATAAAAATGATGTGATGACGAAAGGTATGAGAGATAAATATTAATGAAAATTTTTCGAATAAAATCATTACGAGATATTAAAAACTGTTTGAGAATATATTTTTTTAAGAATTGCATAAGATAATCTGACTAAACTAAAAGAAAAAAGGTAATTTTATTTACATAAATGGTGAAAAGCAATTTGTGCTTAGAGATGCCACCCTTACAAGGGAGAGTGGGAGGGGTTTGGGAGCTTGGTTGAGATACTTGACTAGTGGTGAAAATGATTTTATAAAATGATAAAAAGTGAAT
>JABUQX010102096.1:10000-12500 GCA_015478945.1 Trachelipus rathkii | reverse complement strand
AATATCAAATAAATAATCCTAAAATTGAATGAAAAGAAAATTTATACTATTCTATGAATCACCTCGAAAAATCAACACCCTTCTTGAAATAACCCAACACTCCACACACACTGATTTAACATTAACCTTTAAAAACATTATAAAAATAAACAATAATAACAATAATGCTAAGAACAGTGTATCATAAATATTAACCTCTGACATATTTTTTTTATTTTATTTATTACTATTTTTCTATTTATTAACATTTCCCTTCTTGTAACATATTTCAATGACTATGTGTTCTACATTTTCAAAATCAGAAATTATCCTATATATATATCGCCCATTATGTCTGGCATGTCTGCTATCTAAGGTTCATATATATGTTCCAGCATATATTATAAGTATTAGACGTCTGTTCATCTACATGTCCTGCTGTCTGGCATCATTACAAAGATGATAGCTGCTGTTGGTCTATCTATATATGTCTATCAAATATATATATATATTCATATGTTATATATATATATATATACTACATATATATATTATTACATACATATATATATACATATTCTGTCTCATATCACATATATATCATATATCTATAAGCATATTATATATATATTGTCACATATACTATATATCTATATATACCTTCTAAATTTAATCCTTAAGCACTTATCACCCAACCAACGATCTTCCAGTCCCAATTATCATTAATAATAAGTAAATTTCCAATCAATATTGTTTCAAATGACTTTTAATAAAGGAAAAAATAAAATTAGAGCACTCAGAAATTATACTAGTATAGATATAATTAAATAATTTAATTAAAACTAAATTATATTTATATTTACTAAGCTTATAATTAATTAGGTAATAATTAGATTAATAATTTTAAAAATAATAATTAAAAACGATTTGTGCTTAAAAAATAAGAAAAATAAATTAAATAAAATTGAATTATATATAAAAATCAATAAAATTCCTAACCCTTTTATACATATATATATATATATATATATATATATATATATATAGAGAGAGAGAGAAATATATACTAGAAGTTGTAGCATATATATATATATATATATATAGATATATATATATAGATATATATATATATATATATATATATATATAGAGAGAGAGAGAGAGAGAGAGAGAGAGAGAGAAAAAGAGCTAGAATTAAAGAGCCCATTTGCAAATTTTGATAAATATAAAAAGATTGCCCTGAATCGTATCCCATCCTAAAATAAGAAAATAAAGAATGAAACCCTAAGAAAAATAATCAACGAGAAATCTAAAGCTCCCGTTTGAGACTTATATTCTTGGTCTCCTTTTCAAAACTAAAAATTTTTACAAATTATTTAAACACAATAAAATATAAAAATATTGAAAATAAAAAACAAAAAATATAAATTCAAGCAAAAAGACAGAGTGGCGTCTAATTCTTAATCTTTTTTATCTTATCAAAAAATTAATTATTTCAAAAGCAAGTCCTTCTGATATAAATCTTTTTGTGATTAGATCAAAATTGAAAAATCCTTCTGATATGTTAAAATTACTTTTAGTAGAAATGAAAAAGGACTCAATCAATTGATTTAAGTTTTTATCTTTGGAACGAAACAAAAATTCTGCACCATTCCAATTAATAACATGATCTCTTGTGTTAAATGTCTAAATACAGAACTACTTGCATTGCCTCTCCTGACTTCACCCATATATTGGTCTATTCTTGTTTTTAAGGTCTTTAAAGTTTCCCCAAAAATATAAATCATTACACATATAACAAGGAATGTTGTAAACACCTCCCATGGCTTCTCGTTTCGTGGTATTATTAGAAATTAGGATTCTTGAAAGTGTATCAGGAAAACTGAAAATTAAATTAATATTAAATAAATGTGTAAACATAAATTTAAGTTCAAGAAGTTGGGGTGAAAAAGAAATAACTTTAACATTTTCCATGTCAAAAGGAGAACAATTTCTTAGTCCTAGAAAATTAGAATAGGCATGTTTATATTTACGTTAAATTAAAAATAGGGGATATGTTTATTTATTTATTTTTGGATTTATGTTTAAACATTTATTTAATATTAATTTAATTTTCAGTTTTCCTGATACACTTTCAAGAATCCTAATTAATAATACCAATGAAAACGAGAAGCCATGGAGTGTTTCAGCAAACATTTCTTGTTATATCAGCTAATGATTTGCTCATTTTTGCTGGGAAACTAATAAAGACCTTAAACATTGATTTAGGATCCAATATATGGGTAGTCAGGAGAGTGCAATGCAAAGTGAATAAGAAGGGAGAATATAATATAATATATGCTTAATATTATATTTATACATGTTATATCAAAATAATAAATAATAATAATATTAATATCAAAATGTGAGAATAATAGAAAGTGAAATAATCTTAAATGTATACATTATAATATACAGAGTACATGGTATATAAGAATAATAAGAATGAAGATATATATATATAGTAAAGAATAATAGAATA
>JABUQX010102096.1:0-7500 GCA_015478945.1 Trachelipus rathkii | reverse complement strand
TATATATATATATACTAATTATTGGTCTATATATATTGTTAGTATAAGAAATGTTTTATTATTATATATATATATATTTATATATACGTTATATATATATATATATATATATATATATATATATATAGGTATATATAGACTACCATGGTAGGTACTGTAAATATATTCCCAAAAATGGTCCGATAAAGATAAGTTTCACACCCAAACAATGATTGGTGCTGAAAGTAGGATACGCCACGACACCGGGCAATAATTCCAGGAAGCTTTGATGAACCAGCACCATTTCTTTAGCTCTTGAGAATTTGTCAAGAAGAGATCAAGAAGGCCCAATATACATCAAATTTACGGAGTCAAGTTATCCACGAAACAACTGTGTAAGAGAAAGACAATAAAGAAGAGTGAAACAGTATTATTAGGGAGAGGCAAGGAGAGGTTAAAAAAGTATTGATAGGTACATAGAAGAGTTATTTCTGTTGTCGATCTTCAAAAGTCTCAAAAATTTTGTTCGTCCGAAACGTAGAGTCTGTCCTACTGGATTCAAAATCAGCAAACGAACTGTTTTTGCCTATATCCACACGTTCGAGGGCAGATTAAGAGTGTGATACCAATCTATTTAGCGTAAGGGATCGGTAAGTACAACTATTTGATAAACATGATTTAAAAAGGAAGATGTATAAAATTAAGAGATAGATAGTAGACAAAGCAAGGAATAAATTAAAAACAAGTCAGATATCTAGCCATGTCGCCCTCTTTATGAATTTCTCAGCCATCTTCATATGATCGTGCCTTCATTTTATGTCTACCCAGCCCACATCTTAAATGTCCCAACAAGTCAGCTGGAAAATGTTATCCAGAGAATATTCTTAACTTTTCCTTGGAACGATATTGTAACAAAGAGCAACTGCTGAAAAAAAAAATCATTAAAAAAAAGTAATATTAATAAATAAAGTAAAAATGAACGTGGGTGTGGGTCACAAGTAATGAAATGACAACAAATAAAAAGTATATGTCCCACTGGATTTTTGTCAAAATGATCACAGTCAAGAAGTATACTTACGGTGAAGAACATGAATTGGTGAGTATAAGTTGTTGGTGAAGGGTATACTAGAGCAGTGACTTGCACAAAGAGAAAGAAAATGATAAGTGGCGTTTCATGGTTACAGATCTGTAATAATAATAATAATAATGAATAATAATAATATAATGAGAGAGGATATTCTGTATTTAACCACATGATATTACTAAAACAAAAAACGCGCCTTAAGATGGAAAATAAAATTAGTATAGAGTAAATAAACAAATAAAGTGTACTTAACAATAATAATAATAATAATAATAATAATAATAATAATAATAATAATAATAATAATAATAATAATAATAATAATAATAATAATAATAATAATAATAATTAATAATTACATAATAATAATAATAATAATAATAATAATAATAATAAGTAAAATCCATTATATTGAAGCAATAATAATAATAAATAATAATAATATAATTATAATAGATAATAAAAAAATAATAAAAATAATAAATACATCACACACACCAATAATACATAACCTTCGGGAATCAAATCTTCGTAATAATAATAATATATAATATAAAAGAAGTAATAATAGATAATAACTCCAATAATAAGTAGATAATAATGAATAATAATAGATAATAATAATAATAAAAATAATAATAATTAATAATAATTAAAGCTATATCTATAATATAATATAATAATGTTAATAATTGAACCTATAATAATAATTAAGAAATAATACGTAAGAAAAAAGACACACATAATAATAATATTAATAATAATAATGATAATTTTATTATTGCTCTTATAATTATACTATTGAATGTAATAATAACAAAATAATAAGACCTATTATATTATTATAATATATAGAAATAAATACTAAAATATAATAAACCACAACTATCTCTATAGCGTAAACTCAACATGAGAACACATATATTAATGTTTCAATAGTCACATGAATGCACACAAAATAAGTAATAATAATAATATTGATAATACTACAGCATTAATAATAAAAAATTAAGATATTATAACAAATAGTTTAAGAATACAAATTCATATATTAATAAATAATACTATAATAATAATAAAAATAATAATAATATATATAAATAAGAAATATATATTAGAATACAGAATAATAATAATAATAATAATAATAATAATAAATATAATAAATAATAAATAATAATAAATAAATGAAAATAATTAATAATAACAATAATAAAAATAATTAGATATAATAATAATAATAAGTAAAATATAATAATAATAATTAATAATAATAATAAATATTAATTAATAATAAGGTAATAATAAGTAATAATGAATTAAAACTTGCCTAATAATATATTAATAACAACCATTTTCTATATATTTATGCTTCAATCACATGTCCACCTATATATAGATATAATTTCTGAATCATAAGAATAATCTACTATTACCATTACTCAATAATTATTATATATTAGTGGTTTATATATTTTATATATTATACACTATATTACTATAGTATATCATGTATATATATATATATATAGAATTATACTGTAATCTATAATACTACTACTCGACTTTATTAAAAGTACCTATTATATAGTGATATCCTATTTTAGTACATCTATAAATCTGTACGTATATGATATATATATATTTGAGCATATACATATAGTATATATATATATTATATATATATATATATATTATATATAAATTATATATATAATAGTTATAGAATATATGTATAATATATATTATATATATGTATAATAGTATTTTTTTTTTTTGAGTTAGTGTACAGGACCCACACGGCTCACAATGGAAGCGCCACACTGGGTGAAAAATCAGGCACCATGGGAAGGGCCCTGTCAATATCATATGTTTCAAATGTCAAGTAAGAGTTTGTAATGTTGGTAAATGATATATCAAGTCCATCACAAAAAAATATAATAAAAACTATAATAAAATTATGCCTGTGTAGTAATAATTTAAAAGATTAATTATGTACAAAAATCAAAATGCTATAAGAGAATATTCCCTTCTTGAAGATACAAGAAAAAAGGGTACGTGCTAAAGTGGGAAATTCAGATAAGATATGGGGATAATCTTTTAGAAGGTGTGGACCTTAAAGTAGGAAAATAACGACAGCGAATAGGGTCCAGATGGAAACAATCGATCAGAATAGGGTCCACCTGGGAACAATCAATGAAGATATGATGTGAACAATGTCGACGAGTGTATGGCGACAGGCAAGAATTTGCAAATGGGGGGGGGGGGGCCCCATGCAGGCGCGTCCTTCGTGTTGAATCAGGTTATAGTGGACTGTGGGAGTGATATTGAGTGTGGCCAATACGGAGGCGTGCAAGTATCACCTCACTGTAAGCGCTTTCGTCTGTGGGAGAAAGACCACTCACCATGTTCCGGCTTTATGTTTCTGAGTTGGTCGCTTCCCACCCGCCGATTTCTGACCTTACGTCCAAGCACTCTTGACCAAACAGATTCGAAAGCCCCGTCGAGAGTAGCAGTATAGAGAGGATATAAATCAGTAGTGATGGGGGCACGCCTGTTCGATAAAGGCATCACGGGAGACTGAACAACTCCTATGAGAAGAGTGAGTGCGAGCCCATTTAGACCTCGTCCTGTCAGCTATTTCATTGCCAGTTTACTCTCCCTACATGAGAGGGAGTCCAACATAAATAATTGTTATCTATACGGTATGATAGATGGAGATAGTCGATAAGAAAATTGTTGTAACAAGCTGATACCATGTGTTTATTCATAGATATAAGGTATGATTTTAAGCGCTTGTAGCGCGCTAAGCGAAATGAATAAACGACATATGAGTGATCTTGGTAAGAATTAAGAATTCGAGATAAAGATATAGCAATTACATATAAGTCCATGATGTTAATCTTTCATGCATGTATAAAAAATTTGAAGATCCATTAAGGTGTAATAGAGAGTAATGGTGAGAGGTTGGCGGTCGAAGGAGAGAGAAGAACTAGCAGAAGCGCGCCACACGAGACTGTCCCGTGTATTGAAAGCCCTCAGTAAACACTGGTAAATGTGCGAATCGGTGAACTGAGCGAGAATGAGACGAAGGAATAAATGCTGATGATATAACAGGAGGCAGCAGATAGGCGTAGATTTGGAGAGAGGATGTCAAGAGACCAAAGCCAGAGAGAGAGGAACAGAAGGGGGAAAAAGAATATGTTGCAGTTGGAGAACAAAGGTTGAATAAAAGGGATCGGAATTATTTTAAAATGGTAACTGAGTGGTGAGGAGAGTATACATGTTATGAACCTTGTCTTGCCAATGGCCAGTAATTAGATCTGGCCCTGAATTGGAATACCTCTCATGTCAATAGAATCATAATATCATATATTATATGAGTGTCAGGGAGCAGACCGGTATGTGAGTTTGAAAACGATTAGATATACATAGTACACATGATGATATTCTCTTTCGAAGATAACTAAGTGGTCAATTCACATTATAGTTCAATCTTCAAAGGTATACTCAACTTGAGGGACGATCGATATAAAAGCTCCATTGAAGTAAGTAACGATCGCGTCGTTTGAGATGTAATAATTATCTAAACAGTATATTAGTGTATAATAGGTTAGTGATGAAGGCCTGACCCATAATTTACTGCACAGTCACATAAATCCAGTTCGATACGGATTTAAGGTATACGTAAAGATCGAAAAGGATTTGCGCATCAGCACCCCCAAAGCATTTTGAGACGATAGATGATATATTATATACGTTAAAATCAGGTCCCAATGTATTGCGGATGGACTAAAAAGTTGTTTTTATATGATTAATAATGCGGATTGAATATGTTATAAGTGGTCATCTATATGAGATGTATACTCACTAGATATATATTGAACCCTGTCATGATAGAGTTTAACAGGAAGGGGCGAACCATATATAAGGTTAGGTTGCTGTGAAGATAATATAGTGCAAGTTCTCGATTCCCTTTTTGTAAAAAGCACTGCTGAGTTTTGGTGGGAAAAAAATGTGGATAATTAAGCCTATGTGCATTTCGATACGCCAAGCGTGATATACGTATATTCTAAATCATCTATTGAAGTTATGTCTCTTCGGCAAGGGGCAGCCTGCACGCATATGCCTATAAATGCGAAAAGTCGATATTACGACAATGTTATCTGAGGTTTCTAGAAAAAATGAGCAAAGTCGCTGGAATAGATGTACTATATCTAATCATTTAAATCGGAGATTCTACAATGAGTAGGTAATATAGTACTCACTTAATAACATTCCATATCCTCAAAGGCGGGACCACCGTGTGAATCCAGCGAAGATGTAGTAAAGTGCGTGACAAAATAGAAGACACCGAACTTGCATGGATCGTTTGACAAAAAACAGTTTTTGAAAAGAGGGATATGTCCGCGAAACCGAAGCAATGAGTTAAGGAGGCTCCCAGTTACTCCACCGTGTGTCGTAAAGGCTTTTTTGCAAGGTCAAAGAGAAACGCCGAAGAAACCAACCCACCAGTTTGAGAAAGCTTCCCGGATGTCATGGTCTAGTTTTAACAAGGGTTCCGCGGTCGAACGTTTTTTGGAAAGCCCAAAACTGGAAGTTTGAAAAGTAAAGCTTGGCGACTCTCCAGAACAGGAGAAGCGGCCTGAAACCATTTTCTCCATTAATTACAGGTATGCCAGCTCAGCAAAATTGGTCTTTGGTTATCCGCCAGCTTCGGATCTTTCCCAGGTTTGGGATAGGAATTACAAAAGCTGTAGTCCAAATAGATGGAAAAGAGGATTCGATCCAGATTCTGTTATATAGATCCAGCAAAAATGCTGATGCCGAGGGATGTATATGACGGAGCATGATATGTGAAATCATGTCTGGACCAAGAGCACCGTCTTTGCAACTCGCCAGTGCAGTTTGATACTCTGCAGTGGAAAAAGACGGTTTAAGTATGATCTTCCCTTTCGCTTGTTGAAAAGTCTGGCAGTGCGTGTGTCAGTTCTCAGTTTTGAAAGGCATTCAGTGTAGCGGAAATGAACTCGAATGTGCTAGCGAAAGCATAACTAACGCATCCGCTACCACCGAAGGAGCAGAGATCGTATCCGTTATATCCCCATAACGGAGGACTGTTGGTGAGGAGTTATTAGATCGACGAGATATTTTCTGTTTAACTTATCCACACTAAAGAAGGAGTTGTGGAGTTAACGAGTCGATATTAATTCGAAATATATGTGTACGTCGATTTGACATAATCTCGCCCGAGAATCTCGCTGCGGACTGCTTTAAAAGTAATCATTGATTTGGGGTGTACGGGGTCTTTTTGTATGCTTGTTAGAGTTTCTTCTTCTCTCGGTTGCTTGTGCGCACTCTTGGAACAACCAAGGGGTTGCCGAACGCTGCTGAGGAAGGACTGCCGGGATGCAAGCTTCCGCTGCCGAAAGTGACTACTTCTGGAAAGAAGCAAAAGCTCATCAACAGTCTGAAATCCGCTTATTTAAAAAGCGAGAAAGAGGGATAAGCTTGGCCTGATAAAAAGCGAGCCCCACTCCGCCCTCGACGTAACGCCAGCTGCGAGTTGGGTTGTGCATTGGGCTTGAACAAGCCATTTAATGCTATTGGGTAAATGATCACTGCCGAATAAATAATCAAAGCGGGAACAGGTAAAACGATCCATAAAGGAATGGGAGCAAAAGGAATATCAATACAAAGAAGTGTGTGTTATCTAAACGTTCATAGGTAGGGTCCTGTGTTAAGCATCCCAGGGAAAAGGGGTGTAGCAAGATCTTATTAAGATCTTGGATTTGATGAAGTGACAGAAATCACCCCATAATGGCTGGCGGATGGTTGAGATCACCTAGTATAACAACCGGATAGCGAGCTGTTTAAAAAGACGTTAAGTCGACCTTAGAAATTCACTACTCGGAGCGTTAAGTAGACGAACCAATAGTAATGTCGATGATAAGTGAATCTTGCCGCTACTGCATGAAGTTTGGTTGGGAGAGGGACTGGGGAAGGGGATAGATTTGTGATTGAGTATTCCTGCCCCTCCCTATCATTGTCACCTCTTTATATAGAAGTTAACGGCGATTAATATATGGTTGAAGAAGTCACGATGACATAGTCGAAGTTCCTTGAAACATATACACTTTGATATACATATGATTATTAGTTGAACAAGTTCTTCGAAATTAGAGTAATAGCCACGACAATTCCATTGAAGGAAAGTAGTCATGATGAGTTATGAAAATTATGGTGGTGGTCTATTAGAGACAATTGTTCTCGTTTATGGTGACTGGAAGTTATATGTTGTTTAAGAGTAAGGTCAGTTGTGATAAGAAAACAGAATTATGTGAGAAATGTGTGACAGTTAAATAGGAAAGGCGGTGCATTTAGACACCGGAGAAAGTCTCAGGCTGATTAAGAGAGGTAAATGTCGCTTCTGCTTT
>JABUQX010102095.1:65000-102500 GCA_015478945.1 Trachelipus rathkii | reverse complement strand
TTTCAAATATATCAAAGCAAAATTTACTTAAATCTAAACATCCTTTCATATTTCAACAGTTTTATATAACATTGCAAAATTTTATTAATTTCATTTAGTCTTCAAATAACTACGTCCGAAAGAGGGTCCAGGAATTAAGGACCGAAAGCTAACGTTAATAAACATCTTATGAAGACCATTGTTAAGACTTTCAAATAAATTTATGCAATTTTAATAAATCAATATTTAAGGCCTTCTATTATAATACTTAATAAACTCAGCGAATAATTGTTTAATTATACTATATATATATATATATATATATATATATATATATATATATATATATATATATATATATATATATATATATATATATATATATATATATATATATATATATATATATATATATATATATATATATATTTTTATATTTTTATATATTTTATTTTATATATATATATATATTTATATATATATATATATTTACTTATATATATATATATATATATATATATATATATATATATATATATATATGTATATGTATATAGCATTTATATATATATATATATATATATATATATATATATATACTTACTGTCCTTACTGTCCTCCCCAGGAAGGTCCTGGTCTTGTAGAAAACCACGACCTGTCAGTGGACTCAGCATGCGTCTCCACTCGGCTCTGTCTTCCCACAGTCTTCTCTCTTGTATTTCCTCCACCGCAGGCAGCCCACATCTCATCAACGAATCTTGCAACGATTCCCTCCATCTCTTCCTTGGTCTTCCTCTGAGTCTTCTTCCATCCGGCATCCACTCCCATCGTTTCTTCGCCAGCCTGTCTTCCTGCATCCTTTCCAAATGTCCTCACCATATAAATCTTGCCACGTCTAACTCAACATAGGTGTCACTCCGACTTTCCTTCTGACTCTTTCATTCCTTATTCTATCTTTCTTAGTCTTTCCAATTATTGCTCTTAAGATCTTCATCTCCGCTGCCTGTATCCTACTTTCATGCCTTTTGGTAGTACACCATGTCTCTGCACCGTATAGCAATATAGGTGCTAACACTCCTTCGTAAATACTTCTTTTCACCTCTACACCCATATACTGGTCTTTCATCAAAGGATACACAGCCCTTGCCGCTCTTCCGAACTTCGTTATCCTATGCGTGATCTCTGCATCACACCCTCCGTCCTCTGTATATATTCCACCCAGGTATTTAACTTTCTTCAAGCTTTCTCCATTTACCATGATCTCCCAACCATCCTCCGCCTCTCTGCTCACCATCATCACTTCTGTTTTCTCAGTGTTCATTTGTAGTCCTTTTGCTCCAAGTTTTTTCCGCGAAACATCTAGTAATTCTTTCCATTCCTTCTCTACTTTCACTCCACACCGCCAAATCATCCGCATATGCCATGATATCTCCCTCCATTTCCCCCACCTCCTTTTAACCTTCAATGATTTATCAATATATATATATATATATATATATATATATATATATATATATATATATATATATATATATATATATATATATATATATATATATATATATATATATATATATATTTATATCAATTTATATATATATATATATATATATATATATATATATATATATATAATTAAATTAAAATCTCTATTTTTGAAATTCTTCTCTTGATAATATTTTTCTAGTCATATTTAGTCCACTTTTCTATTCGAGTGTATTTCATATTAATTGCTCATATGACTTACATAATGAACATGTTGAGAGTTTTTAATACTACCATATTTATTATAAAGAAATATCGTGCGTTATCCTGAAACAATTAACCGTATTTTTTGCAATACTTTTTATGAGACTTCTAAACTGGTAATCAGAAAAGGGAATAAAACGAGCGCTTTCCAAAATGGATTTGTTTCATACTGTGCTAGTACAGTATTTTGAGGGATTTATATAGCAATCTGGAGTAAGTTAACTGGAAAGAAAAAGGATGAAATTAAAATTGTAAATAGGGGTCACGAGCTGTCTCTAAATGAGGAAGGTTGCGACTAAAGAGTTCAGAAAAGCGGTGTTCATCGTCATAGCAATAATATATAATAAAGTGGAGTCTATAGAATGAGAATATAGGGATTTTCGAAAGCAGCTACATTCTTGGTTGATTTGAATTTTTCATCTGCGTTATCGCTAGAAACAGTCATAAGTTTCAGGAATATGGAATATGAAGATGACTGCAATCTTTGAATGCAGCATCTCTTTGACGAATAGTTGGAAGACTCAGTGTGAAACCAAAACTCATGTATTTTTAGCCAAAGGTTAGGAAAATGAATTGTACGCCTCAATAAGATAGAATTATCTCGATTATACGCTTGCACACTCAGTCAGACTCTTCATTAAACAGTAATCATTTCAAGGAGAGCCACATAGTGACATAAGTATTCCAACTAATCCTATCTTTCATCTCAATGTATAAGTACTTCTAACAGCTAGCTTATTCATAAAAATAATTTAATTAGAGGAACCCAAAAAAGAAAAGGTTTGCAGTATACAAGGCAAATGGCTCCCTTATTTTCTCAATCATTTGTTTCAATGTAATGATTTGATCCACATATCCTCTACCACTTCTAAACGCACCTTGTTCTTCACTAATCAGTCCTTCAGTCACTCGACGCATCCTTTCGACCAAAATGCCAGTATACAGTATATCTTCCCTACAATACTCAATAACTAATTCCTATAATTCCTACAGTTTACCTTATCCTCCTTACCCTTATTTAAGGGTACTATTACTACTCTCCTCCAATCCCTCGAAACTATACCTCCATAAACGCTTTGCTACACAACTTCCAAATCCAATCAATCACCATCTCGCCTCCGTTCTTGATCATTTGACCAGTAATTTCATCTATACCTGCAGATTCACCATTCTTTAACTTTCTCACTCTACCCATTATCTTCTCCTTACTGATGACCTCATCCCTAAAATACCTATTCCTTTTTGCACCATCAAACCCATACACACTCACTATCACCTCTTCATTACTGCTAATGTTATGCAGATTTTCGAAGTGTTCTCTCCACCCTCCTCTCACATCCATTTCATTAGTTACGAAAGCACCATCCCTCTTCATTATTCTAAGAAGATTCCCCTTATTCCCATTCTTAACCTTTCGCGCTTCTTCCAGAAGAGCTTCCTATTCTCTTGTAAGTCCCCATTCATCCTCCTTCCAAACTGTTCATTTACCTCTTATTTCCTCCTACGTATGCACCTTTTAGTACTCTTTTTATTCCTCCTTATGTAATTCCAAACATCTTTCTTTTGAAACCTCATCATTGGGTTTTAGTACATTTTTTACTTTTTATAGCTTCAATCACCTCTTCATCTGTCACTTACTGTTTATATTCTTACCCCCTACTTTAGCACATCCACAAAATTTTTTGTACTACCAACAACTGCTTTCTTCACTTCCTTCCAGATTTGTTCATTTTCAACTTGTTCACATTCAACTGATTTACTTGCGAGCGCTCTTAAATACTTATCTTTATTACCTTGCTCCCTTAACTTTCCGCCCTTAATTCTACCCACTTCCTTCCTTATCACCTTCCTCTCAACCCCCCAACTTAATTTTACATAAACAACATAATTACTGAGTCTGATAACCATTCCTAATCCCCTCACTGATTTAAAACATCCAACACAGCATACTTCAACATCTCCTTCTTCACCAACACAAAATCAATCATACTTTTCAACTTCAATACCATCTCTACCTACACAAACTCTAGTATACTTATGAATACTTTGTGTTTAAAGAGAATATTACTTACACACATGCCTCTCTCCTCACAGAAATCAATCACCTACCATTCTCATTTTTCTCCCGATACCCCAAAGCCACTCTGTTATACCATCCCTTGATCACCTATCCAACCATTTAGGTTACCTAACACAATCAATTTGAAGATCCTACTCACCCCATCCAAAACATTATTCAGACTATCCCAGAAAACAGCACTCTCTTCAACATTACCTCAGATGGACCATATGTCAACCACACATCTTCCTATTCACACTTATATATATATATATATATATATATATATATATATATATATATATATATATATATATATATATATATATATATATATATATATATATGTTATTATATATATATATATTATATATATATATATATATATAAATATATATATATATATATATATATATATATATATATATATATATATATATATATATATATATATATATATATATATATATGGCAAAAATATTCATTATTGTACGCAGATATCTCGAGAACTAATTACATATTTGATATCCTCATGTTACTGTCAGTACTTAGAGTACATGCTACAAATAACAGTTATATATATATATATATATATATATATATATATATATATATATATATATATATATATATATATATATATATATATATATATGTATATACACACAACTTAAATATATATATATATATATATATATATATATATATATATATATATATATATATATATATATATATATATATATATATATATATATATATATATATATATATATATATATATATATATGTATTTATGTATATATATATATATATATATATATATATATATATATATATATATATATATATATATATATATATATATATATATATATATATATATATATATATATATATATATATATATATATATATATATATATATATCTTAGGGGTATGCTAGGTGTGAAAGTAATTAATAAAGTGAGGAAATGAATGTATTAGAGAGTGGTGTGGTGTAAAGAAAGGAGAGATGTGAGAGAATAAATGAAAGTATGTTGAGATGGTCATCAAGTGGAAAGGATGAATGAAAGTCGGCTGGTTAAGCGGGGGTGTATAGTGGAGAGTGTGTTGGGAACCGACCGGCTGGGAGACCGGAAGAGAAAGTGGATTGAGTCGGTGGAACGAATGTCTGAAGGAGAGAAATGTGAGTTTGGCAGAGGCGAGAATAAAGGTGCATGATAGAGAGAATGGCGGGGTTTTGTGGGGCATGGTTGTGGCCCACCTGGGCCAGGGATGAACCTATATTGACGATTTACCATAGTGAGGGTCCGTCGCGGGTCCTCACGATGCTCTAGGGTGGATTTTCTGTCTCTGGACGAGCTCTCACTAATTAATGGTACAGAGGCGGTAAGGTTGGGCTTTCTTTTCGACGTTTGTCATGTTCTCCTTAATGCTTTTCTTTTCCGATGCTGGTACAGCACCTTACCCAATCTTGGGGAAAAGAGGAAGGTGAAGAAAGAAAGAAACATATATATATATTATATGATATATATATATATATATATATATTATTATTATTATTATATATATATATATTATTATTATATTATTATTATATATATATATATATATTATATTATTATATATATATATATATAATATTATATATTAGGTTATATATATATATATTTATATATATATATAAATATATATATATATATATATATTATACATATATATACATATTATTATTATTATTATTGTTATTATTATATATATATATATATATATATATATATATATATATATATATAAATATATATAGTTATATATATATATATATATTATATATTGTTATTATATATATACATATATATATATATATATATATATATATATATATATATATATATATATATATGTCATTGTGGTTTTTAACCACATAGCCTCAATCTCGAGATCGGAAATAACCCTAATCAATGAGATCGAAATTTTATTGGCGGAAAGTAATTTGTAAGTGGTTTCCTGACCAAGGGTAAAGTGCAAGAATACTGAGTCTGATAGCAAGCCCTGCTCTCAGCGCAACTCAGTCGGAGTCTTGCCATCCGGGCGGCCGTAGCTCCTGCATCCTAATACGCGGCTTCCAATGCGAGAAACATAAGAAGAGTATTTTATTGAATAGATTGTTCTGTTGTATGTATTGGCCATGTTTGCAGGTGATGTGTGTGTATTGAGATTAGTGTAATACACTATGCCGTAAACTGCAATACTTTTAAATATTGCAGAAAATCTCCTACCACAAATTTTTTGTGTCCGTTCACGTAACCGAACGAGGACTCGAACCCATACTGAGAAGGAATCCTGTTCTTAAGGTGAGCCAATAGTCACTTTAACATACTGACCTAAACGTGAACTCATATATATATATATATATATATATATATCTATATCTCCATATAGTATATATATATATATATATATATATATATATATATATATATATATATATATATATATATATATATATATATATATATATATATATAGTAAATATATATATGATTAGGTTAGGTTAAATTATGTTAGGTTAGGTTAGGTTGGTTAGGTTAGGTTAGATTGAAGTTGTGTTGAAGAAGGCGTTAAATAGGGTTAGTGTTAGTTAAGTTCCAACTAGCAACCTAACCTAACCCAACCTAACTAACCTAACCTAACCTAACCTAACCTAGCCTAACCTAACCTCACCTAACCGACCTATGGACCTAACCTAACCTTCCTTACATTTTTAGGTCAAATCACAACTTCCTAAAAGAGGTAGAAGTAAAAAAAATAATGGATATATATATATATATATATATATATATATATATATATATATATATATATATATATATATATATATATATATATATATATATATATATATATATATATATATATATATATATATATATATATATATTTTTTATATATATATATATATATATATATATATATATATATATATATATATATATATATATAGTTGAAAGATGTATTTCATTAACAGCAAAAATTTCTCTCACCTCCATCATTCAAAATCATACAGGAAAGGAAGCATTGCTGAATGTTATCCACTTGTGCGGAAATGCAAAAAAAAAAAAAAAAAAATATATCTTCAAAAACTACAATAGTTAATAGTTAGTGAATACATTTTGAATCCTTGGTAAAGTTTAGATAGGAAAATGTTAAAAATAAAATAAAATTTGTTGCTAATAATTATAGTAATATGATTAGAGAGCCTATTTAGAGACCTTTTATTGGTTACTCTCGTTAAAATAAATAGACTTTCTATTAAATTTTGCTTTTTTTTTTTAATAAAGAATTCCCAAGGGGTACGCACCGATGGCAGGGAGTCGTGTCTTCGGTCTTCCGGGAACTACGGGTAGGACTGCCCTCCGGGGAGGGGTTCGAACCCCGCCTTTTGGTGATTTGGGTGTCGTGGGGTTCCTCCGCCCCTTACGGGGTATGGAAAACGTCCCCTCTGTCCCCCGTCGAGTCCCCTACATTGCCGTGTAATACCTTCACAAATAATATATATATATATATATATATATATATATATATATATATATATATATATATATATATATATATATATATATATATATATATATATATATATATATATATATATATATATATATATAAATATATATATATATATATATATATAGATATTATGTATTTTTAAAAATTTATATAAATATATATATATATATATATATATATATATATATATATATATATATATATATATATATATATATATATATTATGTCCCTGCTCCTAAAAAAAAAATTCAATTTTATTTTATTTATTTATCATTTATTTTTTTACATTTTCCTATCTAAAATTTTACAAGGATTCCAAAATGTATTCCTTTTTCTATGTAGCTATTGTAGTTTTTGAGATTTTTTTTTTTTTTTTTTTTACATTTTCCGCACTAAATTGACCAGCATTCCAGCAATGTATTCCTTTTCCTGTAGCTGGGTTGTAGTTTTTTGAGATATCTGATTGAAAAAATAATATTTTGTTGTTAATGAAATACATATAGTTACCATATATATATATATATATATATATATATATATATATATATATATATATATATATATATATATATATATATATATATATATATATATATATATATAAAGCTCCGTGACTGAGTCAATCTACTCATAGTCATATAATAACGACTCGACGACTCGAGTCATCACTTCTCCAAAATACGCACATATTTATTTATTTTGCTTCCATATATATATATATGTGTATGTATGTCTTGTATGTTATATAAGAGAGGTTATATATATATATATATATATATATATATATATATATATATATATATATATATATATATATATATAACTTATTATATATATATAAGTTACTGTAAATTAGTAAATGTGCTGTATATCAAATGAAAGTTTAAAAAAAAAAACATTTTTAGGGGTGAACGAAGAAGATTTGAAAGTAAATTATTTTTTTTGTGGATTTTGTATCGAACTAGCTTTTTGTGCGTATTGAAATTCAATAAGATATATGGAAAGAACGTGTGTTAAGCGTACAGTGAGTGTTTTCAGGAGATAGAATACGGACATGTTAGCCATAACTGTCCCACCCCTCCCAATATTCTCTTTTCAATAATTTTAATTACCTTTATCGAAGGAAGTGAGTAAGTAATTTTTAAATGATAATCTTTGTTTATTGTAATTTAAATTACGCAAATATTTATAGTTTATAAATGTGAAACTATATAGGCTACATCAGGGGTTCCCAAAATTTTTTCACCGCGGCACCCTTGTTGTGCTAAAAATAATTTGCTGCACACCTAATCTTAAATTGGTTTGAGTATTTAGTCACAGTCTAATTAGATTGTGATTTAGTCTTAGGTCTTAGGAAAACAAGAAAACACAATGCAAATTTTAATGCTCATTCACCTTTAATGTGAAGAATGAAACGGCTTTAATGAATTTTTCATTATTTTCTTCAAGTTTATGGGATGATTTGTCAATTTTACCCTTAAATCACTTGACGCTGAAAGTTTACTCCTGTATCTGTTTTTTATGTAAGCATACGTTGAAAATGCAGACTCGCATAGATAAGTGAATAAAACGCACAAGCCTTTTTAATGCAATCTTGCCAACAGCACTGTTTTCTGCATACACTTGCATCCAGAACTCTTCTTGGCCCCTTTCGTGGTATTTAAGTTTCAAAGTGCGGTCTTCACTGATGTCCAGCAGATTTTGAAAAGCTTCATTTGTCATCCCTGTAGGTTTACTTTTCGGGTCACACGAAAATGTGTTCTGTCATCCAGCTGTAGACATCCTCAGAATCAATATCGAGAAAATACTCAACAATGTTTTTTTTCCAAACCTTCCATGTGGGCAGTAATAATTAATTTCGAGGAAGTTCGGTTGAAGATGAATCTCATTTGTTTTGACAAATTCTTGCAACCGAGGAAAGTTGGAGATGTCTCTGCTCTTAACACACGCTTCAAAAAATCAAAAGAAAATTTTGTACAAGCCTTTTATTTTGTTTAATTGTGCTCCTCCCTTCTCTTGAAGAGATGTGGTGATTTCATTTAGTTTTTCGAATATGTCGGAAAGGTATTCCAATTTAAGCTGTCAATCGACATCAGTTAATTTTTGAATAAAAGACTGCTCTGTAAATGTGACCACCACTGCATCGTTTAGTTCAAACCGTCTGGCTAAAATCTTTCCCTTTGAAAGTCACCGCACTTCTGTGTGCAGCAAGAGATGGAAGTGAGCCATATCCATATCTTCGGCGGTACGGTTTAAAAGGCGTGCTTGATGCGCGGCGGCTCTAACATGATTAATTATCTACATAGCATCATTCGGGACGACTTTTAAAATCTGTGGCATCTTTCTTGTTGCTGCGGAAATGCTTAATGTACACAATGGCTGCTGGTGGCGTTTTCTGCCACTTGCTTCATCCTAGACACCGCTCCCTTCATTTTTCCAACCGTTGCGGCCGCTCCATCACTGCAAATATCCACACACTTGCTCCATTCCAAACCATATGTGTACAGGAATATTCCTGTACACATTTGTCGATAGCATTGAAAATTTCGTCGCCAGTGGTGTAAGTCTCAAGCACTTCGCTCATCAAAAGTTCCTCTTCTATTTGCTTTGCGAATGGGTACCTCACAAACACAAGAAGAACTGCAAGTCCTGCTACGTCGGTACTTTCATCAAGCTGTAATCACGTTTTCAATCTTCTTATAAGTTCTTTCTCGACTGTCTCTAATTGTGTTAATTAGCATGATTATAGTGTTATTTGATAGCTGCGCAGTATCAATGTTCTTGGCCATATCTAAACCTAAAATGCAACTAACAACATCCTTCAGGCAAGGTTTAATTAATGTCTCGGCAATAGTATGCAGTTTTCCAGTTTTTGCAATATGTAAACTGACAATAATTGAAGCTTCAGTTGCATTTTCATTTTCCTTTTTAGAAATTCTTTCCATCATAGATGAACCTGCCTGAAGGGATAAAGCGCACTACGTGACTACAAGCAAAATGGCCGGCGAGTAGTAGACAATGCATAATAATGGTGTTGCCATATTATAAAAACGAATTGTACTACTTAACTACAAATAGATGAAATTGGAAATGTGCCGGCACCCTGGTAACACGCTGGCGGCACCCCAGGGTGCCGCGGCACCCACTTTGGGAACCCCTGGGCTACATAGTACATATGTATGCAGAAAACAGACACATATTCATACACCAATGCGAACACACACACATACACCTAGACACACCTGCACCTAACCTAACACACACACACACACACACACTTACACACACCTACACCTAACCAAACCTAAACTAACCTAACCTCTTACCTAACTTCATTTCATCCCTAGAACATCTATTTATGTATCATATAGAGGCTACCTATGAAATTTTTTTTTATCCGACCTCCCGTTCCGTATATCCGTTAACTTGATTCATATATATATATATATATATATATATATATATATATATATAGTTAGCAAGAATATATATATATATACATATATATGTTATATATATATATATATATATATATATATATAAGGTATACATATATATGATCGTACATGTGTGCAAGGTTTGAGCATGTTCAGCATTGCAGCAAAGTTTCTTGCAAATTACTGATTTAAACTTTGTCTTTCTGTAATTAAAAAAATTTGATGACTCATTTTGAAGAGTAAAACTTACTGATTGGGCCTCAAAGACATACAAAGCAAATTTCTTTCCCCTAAACAAATTTTATTGTCAAATCCACATACTCTCGAGAAGCCTGCAAATGACATGTATATTATTCCTAAGATGTTTTAAAGATAAGAAATAAATCTGCATATTAAATGAATTGTAAAGATGGAAGAGAATATTTATCTCTAAATGACTCTTCTTTGCATCGTTAATTTGTTCTTTATTACTGGAATTATTTCACAATCTCATTTAACGAAATGATTATAATTAAGGCTCATTATTATATATGTTCTTAAAATTATACAGCCTTTAAGACCGTATTCTTAATTTCTAATTATGTAAGGTACAGAAAGTACATATGAAAGATTTGGAATTTTATTATTTATTTTCTTTATTCAGTATTACTTTATTGATCTTTTGTTTTAAAGGAGCCTAAAATTGAGATTATAATTAGAACGGAGAAGAATTTATTTTTATGTTATATCTGAGATAAATGCAATTTTATTACCTTCAACTGTTTACAATTACAAATGCATTCGAAAATTGAAAGATCGATTATATATTTTTTATAGATGTAAAGAAGGATCATTTTTTTTCTCTTGAAGGTAAAGGAAAAATTAAATAAAACATCGAACGTGAACGAGATTCCAACTCGATAACTTCCGTTTGTGGGAAGAACCATGGCTACTACTTGCCACTTCTCATTGAAGGAAATGAATGTAAATTCATCAATGTTTTTTTTTCTTTTTTTTTTACTATTATTATCTTCAAAGGATACTTAAATTGGAAGTATTATGTCACTTGAGTCCTTATGCACACGTGCCTTTTAAAGTAACTATTTAGGTTTGCTATGTATTTTACATGTGTCACACCACTGTCCATATACCATTCCAGTGGGGCTACGGCACAATTTTTGGCATCGTGCTCCTAGCCTGCAGGTTCTACAATATAGTTGTTTAGAAAACAACTAGTATATTTAGTAAATAGTTACATTTTTTGGAGAGAAAGGGAGGATAAAAAGAGGGGATTTCTACTTTTCTATACTAGAAACTAAGGTTGTTTGGTTTAAATCATTTGGTTTAAACCAAAATCTTTTTTTTGTTTAAAAAAAAAACAAGAAAACATTGCTTTTGTGTTTTTAATATTTCCTTGTTTTTGTTCTTTGTTTTTTTGTTTTTTTTTGCCTTTTCTAAAAAAAGAAAAGAAAAAAAAAGTATTTAAAAAAAGCTCTAAATCAAAGTTTATAGTTAATACTTCCTAATTATATATTTAGATATTAAATAAATGGGAAGAAAAAATTAGTAACTCAGTTTACAAAAATTTATAACATGCAATTATATACGATAACAAGAATGAAAAATTAGTAACTTTCAATCATTTTTTTTGAGTTAGAATATTGCTATTCCAATGTTAAAGATAATAACCATTTTTAAAGATTAGTTCCAAAGCTATATTTGAGATGGAGGAATTCTTCAAATAATTTATTTTTTCCAAAATTTTTATATATTACAAATTAACAACACACTTTATTCATTTATATTTTTTTCATAATTTCAAGTTGCTGATTTAAAAACATTGTGTTAATAGTACGGATTTTTTGGCCCATATACATATATATATATATATATATATATATATATATATATATATATATATATATATATATATATATATATATATATATATATATATATATATATATATATATATATATATATATATAATTATTCAAAAACTCCCATGGAATTTGGAAAACCTTTACCCACTGGAGAATATATATATATATATATATATATATATATATATATATATATATATATATATATATATATATATATATATATATATATATATATATATATATATATATATATATATATATATATATATATATATATATATGGTAAAATCCGGATGTATACCAAATTCCATTGAAGTTTGAAAAATAGGAAACCAGGCCCAAATTAAAGCCTGCAGCGCGCTTGAAATTGTGCAAATCAAAGGAACTGGAAAAAAAATAGCTAAATGGAATATGTTTTAGACTTTACCAGCAGAGTACATGCAAGATTGAGCGTAGAAGTTAATTCTGAGTAAAAGAGTTAGACGGAGAAGGAATGAGACTGTCTGAAATACGAGTCGCAGGATCTTTCCTCAAAGAAGGAGATGCATGACTGGAAAATTCAAAAGAGAAATGCAATTAGTAGAACAGTAGAATAAGGAGAGTGATGCAACAATTCGACGACTAGAAATTGGAGAGAGTTTGTGAGAGAAAGAGAGTTAACAAGACGACAAGTCCTAGACTACACTTTATCAGATTCGTGATTCATACTCTTTACAAGGGCGAGCGACGCCCCTATGCAGAGGTGGTAACTGAGGTGGTGAGAAGTTCCGAAGGCAGAACACCAAATTTCCCAGAAACCTGATAGAAAGAACATAGTGTTATCCATCTAAGGAAGATTACAATAAAAAATATCAAGAATATTAAAGAGCAAAAGAATGTTAGACTTGTGTTTTCAATGAAGATATTATAGTTGTGTACAAGATTATGTCAAGTAGATAGATGAAGAAGCCTAGTTGCTGAGGCATTGGAAACAACAATGTTTTCTTTAGCACAACTATAGGTACAAGAAAGATCAGAGGTCTGTTTCATTAAGGCTATTATCCTAGCATCATTTATTTGCTGCTGAATGAGTCGTCTTTCATATTAGAAGGGCTTTGGAGTTATCATCCTCAAGGAGGAAGGAAAAATAGTAACAGATAGATATATCATTGATACAAAATAGAAGTAAAGAGTTGGGAATGGAACAGAATTCAGAGGAACATCATTATGGATAGATTTAAAGCAAAAATGGTGCTACCTACAATAGAAGCCATAGAACGACTGGAACGGAAGTCAAAAGAAGGTTACAAAGAAAAGGATAAATACCGAATATTAATATTATTGCCAGAGTTTTTCGAAAGTCTTTCAAATGTCGATCTACCACCACAGTAAAAATTCACCGAAATAAGGTAGAACATTGGACCAGTAGTTGGAGAGAAAGAAAAGAAGATCACTAGTTGATCGATCCTTATAGAAGCCATACAGGCAATCTAGTGGCAATAAGATAAGATAAAAAGAATTATAATGCTTCTAAAACATGTTAAAAATAGATTCGAAAACTTCAGTAAAAGCAGATCTTAAAACTGTTGGACGATAGTTGAAATGTTAAGCGGAGTCCCGCTTCTTCAGCAAATGCTGAATGAATGCACTCTTCCAGCAGGGGGCGAAAGGTTGAAGTTGATAGGCAGTGTGGAAACAGCTTACTTTTATATATATATATATATATATATATTTACATGTTAGTATATATATATATATATATATATATATATATATATATATATATATATATATATATATATATATATATATATATATATATATATATATATATATATATATATATATATATATATATATATATATATATATATATATATATATATATATATATATATATATATATATATATATATAAGTAGTAGGAAGGGGATATTGCTCGTGTTGGTCATTTTGACCAACCCGATTTTTACCTGCCCTTGACCTTTTTTGAGCCCAAATTTTTACCTGACCTTGACCTTTGGCCTTGACCTTTTTTTGGCCTTGACCTTCTTGACGCCCCTTCGAAGAAGGGGCTTGCCAGACGGATGCGGAGCATCCGTCGTACGTAGCGCCCCCTATTTTGACCCCCCTTTAGGGCTTAGCCCCTTTTTTGATGTTTTGGCCTTGATATTTCGGCTTTGGCCTTGATATTTCGGCCTTGATACCGTATCAAGGTCTGAAATTGACCGTTCTTAAGGGTCATTGGAGGTATTAGTAGGGATTATCTTGAGCTCAGCCAGTACCTGTCACCTTGCCTTTGGTAGGTATCTGTGCTAACATGAGGTCATGTAGGTATCTGACCTGTTTGGATCTGTCCTAACTTATTTCCATCCACGGTCTCCCCTACCCCTACACACACACACACACACACACCCCCACACACACACACACACACACACACACACACACACACACACACACACACACACACACACACTTACACTTATACACACATTCACTATGACACTTACACTCACCCATAGATACTTACACTTACATTTACACTTATACACACGTACAAACACACTGCCAACCCTTTGGTCTTCCATGGTTTAATTTGGCCAACCCTTATTTTTTACCATCCCTAATTTTCGGCAACCCTAATTTTTCGGCCTAACCCTTTGGTCTTCCAGGGTGCAATTTGAGAACCCAAATTTTTCGGTCAACCCTTTTGTATTCAGGGGACAATTTTGGCCTTGTAGCTTTTTTTGACCTTGAAGCTTTTTGATGACGTCATCTTTGATGACAATTTATTGATGGCTCAACTTTGATGGTTCCCAATCACCAAGGATGGTCTAGGAGTGTTCTATGAGTATTAGATGAGTGCCAGGTGAGTGCCAATGAGTGCCAAGTGACATGAGTGCCAATGAGTGCCTATGAGTGCCAATGAGTGCCAAGCGAGTGCCACATAGTGCCAGTGCCACATAGTGCCAAATGAGTGCCACTTTTTTCACCCTTTCTAGCCTCCCCTGAGCCTAGAATATTCCTAATATTGGGTATCTACCCCTAGGTTATAAGGCATGAGGAATCGATTGCAAGTTGTTAGGATGCTTCCTACTATGAGTTAGTCTTTTCTAACACTTATAGCACAGACAGAATATATATCTAAAGATTCACATTTGAGACAGGGAATGCAAACGTTTCCCGGTCCATCCTGCAGGTGAGCCCTGCCAGGAACTGCTGCTGCGTGTGCGCCCGCAAGCGCAATATTACCGCGTAACCGCAGCGCGTGCGGCCGCAGCCGCAATATTACCGCGCGAACGAAAAATATGATATCAATGTAAACTATTCAAAGAATTTCTTTTCAAATATACTATGAGTCATTTATTTTTACTACAATTGTACGAAATTTTATTAAAACATATACTTTACATACAGTAAATCAGTAAATCAATAGAGGTGTTACCTAGCACCAAAGGGATTAGTATGCTTTTGTTTTACTGCTTTACTGCTTTAACTCATGTTTTACTGCTTTAACTCATATGTTTTACTGCTTTAACTCATATATTTATTAACATTACATACCTTAAAGCAGTAAATCAGTAAATCAATAGAGGTGTTACCTAGCACCAAAGGGATTAGTATGCTTTTGTTTTACTGCTTTACTGCTTTAACTCATATGAAATTTTTATAAAATAATTATTGCCAATTTTTTTGCTTTTTTTTAATTTTCATTGTATATTTGCATCATTTCCCTATTCATTTGTGCTTTACATTTTGAAATGTAGAATTTTTTTGGGATCATCAAACTCTAGACATTAAACAGTATTTTTTAATTTTTTCATTAAAAATTTACGGTCTGTCAGACATAAGTGGAGTGATGCAGGGTTAAAGCAGTAAATCAGTAAATCAATAGAGGTGTTACCTAGCACCAAAGGGATTAGTATGCTTTTGTTTTACTGCTTTACTGCTTTACTGCTTTAACTCGTATGTTTTACTGCTTTAACTCATATGTTTTACTGTTTTAACTCATATGTTTTACTGCTTTACTGCTTTAACTCGTATGTTTTACTGCTTTAACTCATATGTTTTACTGTTTTAACTCATATGTTTTACTGTTTTACTGCTTTAACTCACTATGTTTTACTGCTTTAACTCATATGTTTTACTGTTTTACTGCTTTAACTCATATGCTTTACTGCTTTAACTCGTATATTTATTAACATTTTGTTTTCTTTTATATGTTTTATTTATTATTATCTTTTTTATTATTATTTTTATTTTTGTTTTAATACTTTTTATTTAAAAATTGTAATGTAAGAAAAACACACGCAGTGTCTGTTATATAAACATTTTATTTTAATAAAATTGTACGAAATTTTATTAAAAACCTTTTTATATATACGAGTTTTAAGGGTAGTAAAATCGCGTTTTTCATTTTAAAGCATTTATTACATAATTAGAAACTATAAAATCATTGACATACAAATTTTTAGCATCAAATATATTTACAAGTTTATTAAAACATACATTATTTAAAAAACATATATTGAAATAAATACAATAGACTCCACACAAATTGATATATTTGAACAGGGTAAGACATAGTTTTTACACAACTTACATTATTATATTTTAAAAATAAGGTGATATAATGATTATTCAATATAAATTTTAAGTTCAAAGAATCAATTATGTGAACTGCGTCGTTTTTTGCTCTATAAACGGAAATCCAATGTCCTGTTGAGGTGATGTGACGAGGCAATGTATTGAATATGAAGCAGGTATCCTTCTCCAACTTTGCAGAGTCTCGTTAAGGCGAACACCCCGGAAAGCGAGGTTCATTTTTAAACACCGATTGTATTTCCTCTTCATTCATCTTTAATAATTCAAAAGTACGTTGCGTACTCTGTCAATTTCAATGAGTTGAGGATGCTCAAGATAGACCACTACAGTGATGAGTGATTGTAGACTTGATCCAAAAGAGAGACTTAGTCCTAAGGTGCCCTTTTTCAAAATGTTTAAATGATAGGCGTTACAAGCTGAAAGGTCGGCTGTGAGATCATAGGCGTATAAATTACTATTCTTTGCGTATTCTTCAAGATTTAAGCCTGTCCCGCTATCATTACATGATACAGTATTGGCTATTAAGTCGTAAAAAGGCCGAGTACAGAGAGATAGGTCACCGTTTTATAACATTTCATAATCACGTCCGAGGAAGCCATTCACATAAACTTTGATACACCTAAGTCCGAGTTATGTGAATTTAGAGAAAGGACTTTTTATAATTTCCTGAGTAGGCTTCATGTTCCACAATCCCTATTATTACTTTCTGTGGTAAATTTCCGTTCACGATGTTAGGGATATTGATACTTGATAATCCTTGAGTGAAATTAAATATCTTGGTTTCAACTCTCTTAATAGGGTACTTTGCTTTAGTATTCAAAAGCGAATTTTCAATTTCCAAATGTCGCTGTGGTGATAATTTCACTTTTCTAACATAGAGATAAGCCTCCAACAGTTTGAAAACAGGTTCTGCATACGTTGTAGCAGTAGGCTTACTTTTTTATTTTAAGAGCAAATTTAGGATTTGACCGCGATAAAATGATTCTAGTATCTACAGATGGTAGAATGAGCCTTTCTTGGGAGAAGATATCGCCATTTAATCGACCGTAAAATTCATAAGTATTATTTATGACTTTAGCTGCTTTATCTATATGTGCAGCTTCATCTTTGAAACTATAAAAACCACATGATTGGAGATGAGATTGTTTAGCATCGTCTGAATAATTTAACAAATGTTCTATATAGCTTCTATAAGGATAATTAGCAGCTGACGCACCTAGTGAAGTTCCGTTAAGATAGACTTCAACCGGAGTGAAACATGTATACAGGAAATTTGATTCTGTATATACTATATGGTCATCACCCGAAGGAAGATCTGTACCATCAGGTTTTGTCAATTTCGTTTTTACATATAAAAACACATTAGAGGGATCTAGGTATTGATCCGAAGCAGTGGCGGCTCGTGTAAACTTGGCATGGAGGGGCTATATATATATATATATATATATATATATATATATATATATATATATATATATATATATATATATATATATATATATATATATATATATATATATATATATACTTTTTGATACAATCTCGTGAAATAATTTATATTTATGTGTAAGTGTATGCATAAATTACAATTTTTTTTTTTAATATCGATTGCATGCATTCGAACACATTTTGCAATTAAAAAGACTTTCAAGGTCAAGGTGAAAAAAGTCAAGGCCAAAAAGGTCAAGGCCAAAAGGTCTCAAGGCCCAAAAAAGGTCAAGGCCCAAAAGGTCAAGGTCAGCAAAATTTGGGCTCAAAAGGTCACAAGAGATAAAAATCGGGTTCAAAATTACAAACACGACCAATATATCCTTTCCTACTATCATATATATATATATATATATATATATATATATATATATATATATATATATATATATATATATATATATATATATATATATATATATATATATATATATATATATAGATAGAGATGTGTATATAGAGAGTATATATATATATATATATATATATATAGTTAAATATAGTTATATTAGGTCAGGTTAGGTTGGTATTAAACCGAAATACTGTAAAAACCCTAACAACTCCTGCTCATTGTTTAAGAATGTAAATAAATCTGTCAACAACATTATTTCTGCCGTTGTAAAATAATAAACTTCTCTACATACAAAATATGTTATTTAATTTTCTCTCTTCTGGTCTTAATTTTAATTTATTTTGTACTTTTCATAACTAAAATTTGCTCGTGATTCCACAAATTTGTACAGTCTTAGTATACGAGCTTCCTTGGTAGGTGCGTCGCCTAATCTGGAGGTAGACCATATATATATATATGAGAGATATATATGTGTTTATATATATATATATATATATATATATATATATATATATATATATATATATATATATATATATATATATATATATATATATATATATATATATTGAATAAAAATGTTTTGAATAAAATTATATTACATCTGTTCAAGAGGTTCATAGTTCAAAGAGGAATTATTCTAAACTTTATGGTGAAACTGAATTATAATTTTTCCGCTTTTAACAAAAAAAAAAAAAATAAAAAAATAAATAAATAAAATAAAAAAAAAATAAATTAATAAAATTAAATTACATTAACTGTACAGGAAGTTCATCATTAAAATTTAGGAAGAAAGTGAATTATTCTTTTTGTATTTCTTAAAAATCTAATTTTCTATAAAATATTTTTCTAAGTTTTTAATTCTAAGTTAATAAAGATGTCATTAACAAACATTCAATTTCATCATAAAATAAAAATTTTGTAACAGAGAATTAATGATTTCATAAGTGTAATGGAGAAGGAAAATATAACAAGTATCAGCCGGAGCCGCAACAAAATTTCAAAATGCCGAAGCCGGAGCCGGAATCGGAGCCTGTAATTTTAAAATGTTGGAGCCGGAGTCGGAGCATGGTAATTTTAAAATGATGGAGCCGGAGCCGGAAAAAGCTTTGCCAGCTCCGCAGCCTTGGTTCTGACCTTTCAGACCGTCAGGTAGAAAATAGGGGCCGAGGAGATAATGACCCAGTAATCGCCGTTATTATTGTAGTTTAGCTCCTATTGGTAATGATCTCATGAGGATTCTCCTGCGCCCACACCTGACTGTTTTTCTGGTTGTGAGTGCCATGTCTACTGAAGATTTCTTCTTCCATCGACGACACCGACTCTCGGAAACGTCTGTTCCTATTACACTTTCCAATGAACCATTCAAAAAAGTCCCGTCGACTTCCTATGTTGGTGGGCAGAAGATGCTGTACAAGTTACAAATTATATGAATGGCGTCCATCCACCGTCAGTGTTTTCCATATTGCTGAATGTGGAACAGCAAGTTTGGCTACCGCTCTACGTAATTCAATGACGGGTTTATGTCAAATTACAGGAGAATGTCATGGGCACGATGGAGGTAGCGAAGTACCGCATATACTCCATCCGCAATTCCAGCCTGTCTAAATGTTCCAGTATCACGTCCTCGTGAAAACAGATCTATGCGGCAGCTATCTCGTTGAATACCGCACGGCATATGCACGCCGCGCCTCACTTGTAATTCCATCACACAATATCGGCATACTGCCTGTTGGAATACGTGTGGGGTATCGAAAAACGTATGTAATTGTTATGGTTGATTATTAGGTTAACCATGCATTTATTTATTATTAGCTGATTTTTCCATCAAAATTTCATTTTAAAGGGTGAAAACCCTTTTTATGGACCAGTCTGCCTTCGAAAATGGGATCTTACATTCTTTTTCCTTGTTCATTCGCCGCTGAAGACCTCCATGGAATTTTTGCTATAGAGTTTCTTCTTTTTTCCTCAGGGTCCCTTTCCCATCTTGGGGGGGTGTTCAAACACCCCGTAGAGGGCCATAAACAATAAAATCGGTTTCTCCGTAATTGATAACAAAGAGTTTCATACGCAACACGCCAGCTCCTACTCCGACTCCTGCTTTTAATTGCAACTACGACTCCGTCTCTTACAAGATTATAAGGTTATATGACTCTATTTTTATTATTATTTCTCTAATTTTCATGTTTTGTAGTTTCATAGCTTGGTATCTCACTTTGGGGGTGCGACACACTGTAGAGGGCAGAGACAATGGTATTCGTTCTTGGCCCCTATTAAAACATATTGTTTGATATTTCATATTATGCAAATCAAAATCAAGTTTTGACTCCGGTTACGACTTCTTTCCGATTCCGCTTCGTTTCGACCCCGATTCTTGTTGAAGGGCTTTAAGACTATTTTACTTATTACTTCTATTTTGTTTATTTTTCATTGATGGCCTAGCTCGATACTCCACTTTGGGGGTACAATATCCCATAGAAGTCTGAAACCCTGAAAATTGGCTTTTCCGTTACCGAAAACATATACAGTAGATTGACACGTCATATTACAAACTATATATTTTACCCCCAACTCTGGTCTGACTCCGACTCAGGCTCCGGTTCCGGCTACAACTCTAACTACATTTTAATTAACTATTTATCATTACTTCTCTAATTTTTTAAATTTTCTGTTACAGTGTAGATCGATTCCCCCCTTTGTGGGCTTTACAACACCCCGTAGAGTTCTGATACCATCATATTTGGAATCATCACCCTTCAAAACACTGGTTTGACATATAATACATTAAACAAGTCAAAGAAAGTTTTGACTCCGGTATCAGCACCGGCTCCGTTACCAGTATCGACTCCGATTGTTTAAGCCTAATCAGAATCCCATAAACCTATATAATAAATCCTCTGGAAATAGAGTGATGCTAAATATAAAGGTTGCCAAATTTATCAAAAAGTAGCTTAAAGAGGAGCTAAAAATAGTCTTCGAAGGATCGTTAACCGTGTCCCATACCTTGGTCTACGGTGAATATCATATTCCGTGTTTTTAAAACGCATGAAATTCCAACTTCGAAAACATAAAACGAAAGACAAATGGGGCCGAATCCCAAAATTGTGATTCGCAGCCTCAAATTTGGCGTTCTAAGACTCAAAAATCGAACTCATCGGAAAAAATATTTCCTCCGGACAGAAGGATGATCTCAATCGTAAGATTTCGATCAAAAATGGTTATTCTGATTTGACGCTTTTTGTGCCAAATTTTTTCCAGAATATTTTGGGCATTTTATTTTAGGAATCAATAGTGCGTCCCTTACTGTGGCTAAAACAATTTTCAAAATAGTTCAAAGTACACCTATGTCAGATACCGGAGCCGGCAAACCGGCAGCAGGAACTGGTTTATGATTTTTTTAAAAATATTTTTAGGGTGGGAAAACTAATATGCAATCAGACGCACTGAACATATTTTCAAATCAGGGCAGAAAAAACCTAGGTCAGGTCCGCGATCGGATTTCGGATCCTGGGTATAAATTTATTCAAGAGAAAAATATTTTCTTGAGCATGAAAAATTTATTGCCAGAACACGAGAGCTGAACCAACTTTTCAAAATAGTGCCAGGAATCCTTATCGGGATCCGGATTTTGGAAGTCGGAGGCCGGGGATTCAACCGTTGGAGTAGCAATGGGAGGCCAGAGTACAAATTCTTAACCTACATAGATCTTCCAGCTTCCGGAATTTTTATGATAGAAGGACACGTTGCTGGAACAATTTTTAAATTTGTTCAGAAACCTTGTCTGCATCCGAGGCCGGTAAGCTGGGAGGCCGATTCCTGAAGTATGAATTTTTTTTTTAAAAAAATATTTTTAGGTGAAAACTTAATTGCCAGAAGACGTGCTGAACAATTTATTTTCAAATAGTTCAGAAACCTTAGTTTCAGATCCGAGGCCGAAAGTGAATCGTAGCTGAGTAGGAGCCGGAGAGCTAGAGCAGAGCACGGAGTGTCACGGCAAGTCCGGAAGGCCTGGGTTTATTGATTTTTTTTCAAAAAATAATTTTTCAGGTGGTAAATTTAATGCCAGAAAACTGAACTGAACAAATTTAAAATAGTGCAGAAGAAACCTTTGTCGGGTCCGGATCCAGATCCAGATCCGATTCTGAATCCTGCTATAAATTTTTTTCTAAGAAGATATTTTCTTTAGATGAATTAAATATTTATTCCAGAGAAAGATAGGACCTTTGCCTGACATATTTCAAAAATAAGGCAGAATACTTAATCGGATGCCCGGATTCCGGAAGTCGAAGTCCCGGAGGCCGGAGTATGAATTTTTTTCCGAAAAGAAAAAAATTTTGTGAAGTGAACTGTACCGCTTTTGAATTTGTGTAGAAAATATTTAAAAAGTAGTAGATAGGGTTACGGAGCCGGATTCGGGAGCCGGAGCCGGACCTGGGTATTAATTTTTTTCAAAAATATCTTTTAAGGCGAAAAATGTATTGCCAGAAGGACTTGTTAGAACCTAATTTTCAATAGTACGGGAAACCTTAGTCGGGATCCGGAGCCGAAACACCGTAAGCCGGTCCTGGGTAATCTGGAAATTTTCTTTTTAAGAATAATCTTTTTTAGTTGGTCAAATTTTTATAAAAGAAGAAGTGTTGAACAATTTTTCAAATAGTGCAGGAACCTTGGATGGATCCGGATCCAGAGCAATATACTGTTATAAATATTTTTCAAGAAATATTTTAGTTGAAAATGTATTGCAAGAAGACTTGCTGACTAATTTCAAATATTCAAAAACCTCTTATGTCCGGGAACGGATCGGAGGAGTTTAGCCAGACCGCGCATATCACCTGCTTATAAATTTTTTTAAAGAAAATATTTTAGCATGAAAAATTATTGCCGGGAAAGGGACGTGCTTGACAATGTCAAATTAGTGGCAGGAAAACCTTAGTTGGATTCCGAAACGAGACGGATATTTTCCATTTTCCTATAATATTTTTTTTCGGTGTGAAAGTTCTTATTGACCAGAGGACGTGCAAAGACAATTTCCAAAGAGTGCAGAGAACCTTAGTCTGCATCCAGCGCGGATCTGGAAGCACGCCAAGCCGGAGTATTGAAACGGACCGGGATGCTTGGGCATTAAATTTTTTCAAAAAAATATTTTTGACGTGAAAAAATTTTATTGGCCAGGCAAAAGTACTGCCAAACCAATTTCTCAAAAACAAAAACAGTGCAGGGAGAAGAAGACAGACAGAAACTATAGGTTCGCAGTGGTTGGAAGGCCGGAAAGCCGGAGCCGGAGAGAAAAATAATTATTATATTTTCTTTTGGGTTGTAAAAGAAATGTATCAAAGGCTTGAATTCGGGCCTAAGACCAAAAGCATCATATATACTATACTACTATATATATTATATTATATATATTATATATTATATATTGAATATATATATATATATATATATATATATATTATATTATATATATATATATAATATATATGTTGATTTGTTTAATGAAGAATCAGAGGTGCGCTGGGTTGAGGTAAAAAGAGCAATTGATGAGTGTCTTGTTAGAAAGTAATGGAGAATGAAGGAGAGTGGAGGTGGGTGCCTTACCTATTATATGGGGAGATGATTACCGTATTTGTTGTGGAGCGAATCTGGAAATTAGCTTTGAGGGGGATTAGTAGAGAGAGAGTTTTGGCAGGTGTGTAAAAGGAAGGGGTTTGAAAAGTAAAAAGGTAAGAGAATAGAGTAGGCTTATGGTTTTGAGTTGAGGACTAAGTTTCTCTGTAGTTGTTAAAAGTTATTTGTTAGATGGTGAACGCAGCAGCTGGCAACAAATGTCTGAGTTCTTTTCCCAAAAATAAAATATTTAGGAGATATGGTGGGTATGAAAAGGGACGGATGATCTAAAGAATTGTAGTATGAAAAATTGTTGTAAATGGAAAGGAAGGATGGCGCTAGGTAGTAGCAATTAAATCTTTAAGCTGAGCAAAGAATAATATCTATGGAGTGAGCCTAGGTCTTTACTTGACGCGTATTGCTATTACCTGTTGGCTAATGTTATACTAGTGGAAGGGGCACTAATTTAGGTCTGGAACTAAGACACTGGTACAGATATAAAGTATTTATATTTAGAACTTCTGCTGGGCTACACGGCATTTTTGTGTGGTGCTCCTGGGTTACTGGAGCAACCAACTAAGTCAAGGCACGCCGACGATGGTGCCAAGATGTTTGTTGCGATAAATTTTTGCAATAATAAGGATCGATTTCGATAAAAATTATCCCAACTCGCGCCAGGGACTCGCATATCTCACATGAAATCAGCATTCAATATCGGAGCGCAGATCAGCGGGCATTAATCGTACTCTCGCGTTTAGTATCAGATGTATCAGGTAGGCTGTACCACGTAGGCATTTCATTACGATATGTCTATTCCAGACGATCGGCACGATAAACAAGTGCTCGATATCTCCAGTCATAGCTCCGGTTTATGAAATATAGTTTCATAAGACGATGGCTTCGGAAATATTAACATACTCAGAGTTATAGTCGTCGGTAAAAGCCTACTATCTTCCATGAACGACTAAATCACATTATTACCGTGCTGTTTCTATAAACGGTTGACAATCTTCCTCATAGATAAATATATTATCTTATTATTCTTACACATGCCTGTTCAGTGATACTAGAGAATGTGCGCATTAACCCGATCAGAAAGTTGCCCTAAATTCGCGCAACTTCTAAAATTAAAAAAGTAAACCTGCTGCTAATGCTGTATTTGTGAAGCCTGTGCTTTTATCATCTACGTATTCGATCTTCTAGACAAAGTAGATATTGCTCCCGTCTTTACAGGATTATCATAACCACAAGAAAACATTTGGAAACGAGAATCTCTCTCCAATATGGAACATGTACATAGTCGGGCCATGCTGACGCGGGAAATCCTAATATAAAGTTTCTCCTTAATAAATTCGCCCCTTTTGGAGCTTTGAAGAGGAGATATCCTAGAATCTACATTTCCTTGTAAATATTTGGTCACACGTGTACTCAGGAATTTTCGAGACTCATGAAAATTTGTAGATAAGTATACAACTGGATACACGAGATACTTTAAAGTATAACGACCTATATTTACGATTTCTCAATCACGCTTATATACTTTTGTTTACATGCCTTAGTATGCACTGACAGGAGACAGGGTATTTAGAGCCTCTTCCGCTATTATTCGCGAAGACATATAATAGTAAATTCATATTGGCTATACGATCATCCAGATCCGCAGAACCTCCCAATGTATATACAGGCTTGAACTCTCGCCTAGACTCAGTTAGTAACACTGTTAGTGTTCATATATGACAAAAGGAGGATGGAGCTCGATATAGAGGTTAGGTCTCTCCTTTAGTGGCAGTCGATTCAATCACCCGACACACTGGTCGATCTGCTAGGTCTTATACTGAATAGGGAACATTCACTTCAAGTCTGCACTTCGTGAGAGAATTTGCGGACCCAAGCTTAATTGCGTCTCAACATGACTTTTTTATTAATAAGTATGAATGATAGAAAATAAATAAATATTAATTTAATCATTGTGATAGAGTTTTAAAACTCGTATACCGTCGGATATGGTGTATATGATGGTCGTTGTGCCTCATATATACTTATAAAGAGGTAAGGAGTCTGCGTCACTAGAGAATAGTGGATGTACCGGGACTTCTTTCTCTTATTCGAATCACACCTCTATACATCATTTAGTTATTCCGCAGAGCAGTTACTATATGCAGTGGTTACCAATCTAAGAGTGAAGCGATTTGCGTGCAGTGCTCTGTAACGTCAATAGTGATCTTCTGAGTTATCGAAAAATGGCTGACGTGAGATGTTCAGTCTTGATAGTATTCTTGGTATGAGTTCTCGGACTTTATAAATAATTATTATTATATTTTGAAATAATCATATATTTATTGAGTGCCTTTTCATTCTTTAATATAAGAGACATTAGAAGAAATGCTAGAAATTATAGTATAGAAAGCTCTCCTACCTCTGTCCTGTATCCCTGTTCTAACCATCTATGCGCTTCTAACTTTTATAGTAGGAGTCTTATTATTTATATAGTTTATTTATCTATCTATATATGAATATTATTTGTAAAGGTATATTGTCAGACTTTTTTTTTTACGACTTAGCTAATTCAATCATACAAGTGCCATAATCGCACTTGAATGGTGGAGGGAGTCTAGTTTCGCTAGTAAATCCAAATACAACTTCCCTTTTGGAACTGATAGATTGGTCATTAAATGTATGTGAACCTCCACTTACTTGTAAACTCAAAATATTGGTTATTAGTTAATTATTACCTACCTATAAATACTATATGAGTAGTATATTGGGGGACTATAATTTCTAGCTATAATAGGCGTAAGTCTTATTGCGGACGGCTTACTCTTCTTTTATTGTTTTTTCTTATAATTATTTTATTATTTATTGGTACGTGACTGGTAGTATGGGACTATATACTCTAGACTTATAGATATATGACATAATTCAATAGTCGGTACTTCTAGTAAATAATATTATATCTTATATTTTAATAATTTTAATTATATGGTAGTAAATAACTGAGGACTTTCTAGTATTATACAGGACCTAATATGTACTCGGTATTTACTATATATATATTTTCCTCTCTTGAGGGCAGTATAATAGAGATTGTATATTAGACCTAGATTAATAATGAGTATAGGGGTGCATGGGAAGGAATTTCACCGTTTATATAATAAGCTGAATAAATGTATAAATTTTTTACATAGAAGTAAATTAACTGTTTATGACGTACTTTATGATTTTAAAAAAGGTGACTAGCGATTCTCATAAGTTCCTTAAGTGACATTATTGATTATATCAGGGTTTGAGTAACCGTGACTCCCCTCTCGGAAGCCTATATGCCCTGGTTTTCTGTGTCGAAATACATTGTTAATTACATGGTGTCTATGGCTACTTGTGACTCTTACTATTAGTACATATATTCCCATAAGTAGCTTTGGAGAGTATATTTTATATTAAATACACTTGGATGATATATTATACATGTGTTAATATATTCAATATACAGAATTTTTTCGACTATAGGCATTCCTTATATACTCCACGTAACTCACTTATAACTCAAAATACGCTATTGTTAATCATGTTGCGCATCAGATTATATGTCCCATTAGTGCCTAACTCAGTGAATACGGATGCATTCAGTTACTAACTATGGAAAATAAGAGAGAATGCAAAATTAAATACTTATCTGATACTATAACATATAAATAGTATATTTATATATATATATATTTATTAAATTAAAATTATTATAATTATTATTTGGTACTCATAATAACTGGTCATGGGGCATATAGAGGAAAATTATGGGAAACCGATAATGTGTATAAAAACATTTTATAGTCAATGTTTGGAAACCGACTTTATAAATGAAAGATTTACCACTCTCCCCATTCATCATCTTATATAAAATTGTTCATCTAGATTATCGTATCATGTTTTAACTCCCTTTATCAATTTGTATACTTGCTTATGAACGATTTCCAAAGAAGAGGAAAATGAATTGATCAATAATCACTATTATAATAAAACTATAAGAAAATTGAAGATACTATATCGAACTTAAAAAAAGTTTTGGTTTTATAAAATATTAACTTTTCGCTACGTGGACGTGCACGAATCAATGGAAAAAAATTCAAAAATTGAATTTTTTTCTAAAAAAATTAAAAAAAAAAAATCCACCAACTCTGGCTAAAGGGGCAGGCTCGTCACATTTTAGAAACGACCAAAGAAGTAAAAGCTGCGCCACGAAATCCACCGACTTGTAAAGAACGTAAAAGTCCCTTTCAAATACCATCCCACCTAACTTCACCGATCATAATGTTTGAACCATCTATGAATAAATGTTCTCTTACAGTAAATAACATCATTGAACAGTTTCGCAATTTCGGTTATCACATCGAAAATATCTTCTACTTTAAGAGATTTGGAAAGTGCACCGAACCTTGGTATGATTGATATTAGCCGCAACACCAAACGTATTTCAATGCAGGTACTATGCTACATAAAAAAAATAAATAAAAAACTAAGGTTAATAGTATGCAAAATATAAATTATTTTGGAAGTGTTGGACCACTATAAGTATATTTTAAAGTTTTTAATTCAAATCGGTTACCACTGAAATTTATTAAACACTTTCCTAACTAGCTAATAATTAAAAAAAACTAGATTCCTTATATATATATATAATATATATATATATATATATATATATATATATATATATATTATATATATATTATATTATATATATATATATATATATTATATAATAAATATTATATATATATATATATTCCTGCACACATTTAAAGTATGGATTGACTATTTCTCATGATGTAATAACTGACGCCATAACGTGGAGCATTCTTGGAAATTTTCTTTGATAAAAATGTTAAGAACCTCCGTATTTGCATGGATGTCTCCAAATGAGTCATCATTTCCCTTACAGATAAATTTTCAATTTTGGAAACGGGTAGAAGTTTGCAGGAGAAACATTATGGGAATAGGGTGGCTTCGGAGGCACAGGTATTTGGAATTTGTTTAAAACTTCAGTGATCAAGAAGGCCACAAGCCGGTGTGTTATCGTGGTGGAGGTCCCAATCTTGCACGATACTCGTTGATTCGAAAAATAAATCAACATCGTCTTCACATTCGACCGACTTTGTAGCTCTTTTTGCGGTCGGGGCGAATTTGAACCCTTCCATGCCACTGCGATGATTGTGGCGTTGTTTCTGGGTCGTACCCATAAACAAGGGCCACGGAGCCGATAAATTTTTTTCCGGCTCTATTTTAAAATTACCCGGCTTCGACTCTGGCTCCAGCATTTTAAAATTACCCGGCTCCGGCGTTTTAAACTTGTTCAGATCCGGCTCCTATTTATAATTTCTTCTCCAATTACACTTATAAAATCATTAATTCTCTTGTACAAAACTTTTAGGGTATGGTGAAAATGAAATGTTTATAAATGACAGTCTTTATTAACTTAAAATTAAAAACTTAGAAAAATTAAAAACTTAAAAAATATTTTATAGTAAATAAGATTTTAAAGAAATTTTTATAATTCCTCTTTGAACGATGAACTGACTGTACATTTATGTAATATCATTTTATTATTTGTTTTCAACGGAAAAAATTATATTTCACTTTCATCCTAAAGTTTAAAATAATTCCTCTTTGAATTTTGAATTTCCTGAAGATATCTAATATAATTTTATTCAAAAATGGGGAATTTTTATTACCAATCAATGCTTAAGCGTATATTTTTCACTCGTTAAATTTTTAAAATAATTTCTTTGGAACTGCCAGACATATGTTAATATTTAAATTTTCAAAAACAATTGTTCTAAAAATAAAAACCTCTTCAATAAAATCCCCATTAGCGATGTTCTTAGATCCGATTTTATTGTTTTAAATGGAGGAAAATAAGCTCTCAACTTTCATCTGACTAGGAGGCAAATCTGTTTGTGTAAGCCGCATTTTCCAAAATTTTAGGATAGCTAGGGATTGCCTCTTTAACTGTTAACTTTGATTTCTGGTTAATTTTCATTATTTCATCTAATACCTTATGGAATTCTACTTTGTATTTCTTTAGAGGATTTTTAGTTAAATGTCTCTTAATGGTAGATTGTCTTTGTTTGTAAAATTTGACTTCTTCATCTTCATCTGACAAAATACCACAAGGGAGGATTCCTGAAACCGCTGAACTATCTGACTCCAAACCAGATTTCTCTTCGATAGTGTTATTCATTTTAAGTCCTAGTTCACAAAGAGTATTCCTAGCTTTTCATATCAGCTATTTAGATCTGAGGAAGATTTTGATGGTCAACAAAGATGGTCGACAAAAATATTTTGTTTTCGGGTTAACATTCTTTTCCGTCTTTCCATGGAATTTTTTATGCTATTTGCTAGAACCCCTTCTCTATAAAAATTTTCCTGCGGTCAAGCCTTCTGATTGAATATTTTATGTTGTAAAGTATGAGTGTTTTAAAAATTTTTTTTGGGGTTTGATTTGTTCCCACTGACTATCGGAGAGAGAAAGTTCAGGAGAATCTGCAGCCATCATAATAACAGTCTTGTAGTTGCAGTTAACCTTTCGAGCATATAAGACATGTACTTTCTCATCTTGTCCTTGATCTAAGGATTGCAACTTTGCAGGTTTGACCCCTTTAAAGAACTGCATAATTTTCGGGGACCGTGCGCTTTTGCTATTTGTCCTCCCCTTGCTTATAAGATTGCTTGGAAGTTATTTGCGCGAGACCATTCACCCACTGCTAACTGGTAATAGTATATGAAACTCCACCACCCTCGTGTACAAAGTTATCAGTCAATCGGTTAATCGCCTTTTTCATTATAGTTTTTATCAATCTCCTTTCTGAAAACAACTATTACTTTCTTCGTTTTGATATTAATAAAAAATTCAGTGATCACATTTTGCATCTTCCTATATCCCCACATTTTTGGTTCGTTATTTTTAATTTTTCAATCGTATGATCATGTTTGATGCGTCATCCGTAACTAAGTTAATTTTTTTTTAAGATTATTTTCGGATTTTTTTTTTTATTAAACGGTTTAATATTACTGATATTATTCTTTATATTTTTTCCTAAATATTGCTATTTGGTATCTCTTATTGCTAAACGTTTAGTAGTTATTGTTTCCACCTCGGTTCCACTTATTCTGATATAATAGCAATATATTTAGCTTTTCCTTTTAGTTTTTTTTTTTTTTTTTTTGTTGCTTTTATGCCAGTCAATATTGAACTGTTTTGCCTTCACGGGTTTTTGTACGGTCTAAAGGGACTTCCAGTTGTCGAAGCAGGTCTCCACACAAATACTTTAAAATCTTGGTCTGCAAAAAAACTAAAATGGCGTTGGAACTATCTTAACAATTCATTTACAATCAGTTTTGGAATTTTGTCCACCTGAGTTAGGACTGAATATGCTTTTGACAATTTGAAAAAAAAAATATTCCACTTTAGTCCGAGGTTTTGAAAATAAAGGTTATGAGATGTTTTCTTTTCATTTTCTTTTTAACAATTGCAGCAATGTCTTGGAAATGAGAGCCATATTATAATAACTCATAATTTAAAAAAAAAAAAAAAAAAAAAAAAGATTCAATTGATGTTTTTGGGACCAATGAGTAAACTGGTGTTTGAAACTCTCATTGCATGATCGACACGGACTGTTTCCCATCAACTTGTGTTACTATTTCATATTGATAAAATCTATATTTATAATCTGCTATGAGGCAAAAGTTTTAAAGAACATGAAGTGTTTTCGATTTTGGGTAATAATTTTTAGGAATATTAAAAATTAATTAAAGTTATCTATAAAAGAAGTATAGAACCTTTTTCATTATCGAATAATAAAAATCAAATTTTTGATAATTATATAGTATATATTATATATATATAATATAGGTAGATATATATATATAATATATTATATATATATTATAATATATATATATATATATATATATATATATATATATATATATATAAAAAAATTAATAATTACTTTTTTATACTTGCCAGAAAAGCGTCTTTTTTTTGCGGCTCTGGCTCCAGGCCTCCCAAAATTTCGCGGATACTCGACGCATTTTCAAATAAATTAAAATTGTCTGAACCGCGTAGAAACTTCAATTCATTTCATCAGACATTGTTAGTCTACTGTCAGAGCGCATTAAATTGCAAACTTTCACGATGTTTTCGTTGTTTGTTGAAGTAGAAGGCCGACTGGACCGGGGGTCATCATCGACTGATTCGCGGCCATCTTTGAATCTGTTGAACCAGATAAAAATATTTGACAGGCTTAGACATACCTCCGTAAGCTATTTTTTAAGAATTCATGTCTCCGAAGCTGGTTTTTCGGTTTTAAAACAAAATTTTATACAAACTCGTTCAGTTTTATCTGCCATTTTGAGAAATCAAAAAACGTCTTCACTCACCAGGATGCAACTCTGTACTGAGGAAAGATATCGTGCTGATCTTTTCAGTACGTTTGAAGGACAAAACAAGCTTCCCTTACAACACCCGCCCGCAAACCTAGCCCCTCTTGTTAAACAGTTGTGCCACCTGTCTTAAGACTTTCCAACCACACATCGTATCAGTTGTCTCTAGAGGTAACTTGAATTTGTGAGGTGGTAAGAGATCTTACCTTCTACCGTGACTCAGTATTAGGACTACAGAGTTACGAGGTATAGGGCCTGGATTCAATCCCACGTCCTGATTCTATGTAGCAGTCATAGAGAAGTTCCTTAGTTAAGTAGAGCAATGGCGGTGAAGTGTGAACTTTTATTAATGGAAACATTAAAGGTACAAAAATAAGTAAAAAAAAAAAGTTTTAAATTATTTGGGAAGAACATTTTTTTTACATAAAACATAATAACTTTTAACAAATTGCTATATTACTACGAAAAACATCCTCCGTTCTTATTAGGCCTCATCTTTAGAATATCAGAATTAATTTGTTCTTTTTAATTTCCAAATATACAATGCTACGGCACGTATTTATGAATGCTCTTTGAAAACTTACTCGACTTGTCGCAAAGGTACCCTTAGGTACCCTTTATTTGGAGACTACCCATCGAAGACAGTTTACAAGGAAAGACTGTCATATTTCATGACGTCAGAGACCATTAACCAATGAACACAAAGTAAATTAAAGCATAATATATATATAATATTATATAATATATAATATATATATATATATTATAATATATATATATATAATATAATATATATATTATATATTATATTATATATATATAGTTATATATTATATTATAGCTAATATATATATATATATATATAGTAATATATATATATATTAATTAATGAAATAATTTTAAACACGTTTAAAAATAACTCCGGGATTGAAAGATTATGTTTGGCTTCACATTTATTAGCTCCAGTTCTATGTTTCGGATAGCCGTAAGGGCTTTGAGGGTATAAGCCTAGCTACCAAATTCATATGATTGAAAATAATCGTTCTGGCTGTGCTTAACGGGAAAGTTATGCGCTGGTTCGCTAGTTACATGCTTGCCATATTTCCTCTAGTGTGAGAGCCTATTTAGGGGGTTTCTAGTTATTTTCTTACACGAAAGGTACATATTGATTAAATCATTACATAAGTACCAAGAAATGAAAGAAATTAAAAAATATTGTCTGAAACTGTACAAAAAATAAAAAAAAACAAAAAAAAAAAAAAAACAAGGATGGCTTTCCGTTTCGTGAAATAAAATCAAACAGAAGCTAAGGTCTTAAGTGAAACAATTTTTCTTTCCAGATTTTTTTCGGACTTCGTTTCCCTTAAACTAAAAAAGTCTCTATTGGATGTGTCACAAATTCGATTTCGTTAAGGGAAGGAATTCTGAAGTGATGTGCGCCAAAGGCTGTTTTATAAATATGGGCCTAAAGTTATTGTAAAACTAATGAAAACTTAAGAGATCTGTACTAAACGTATCTATAATGTAATTTATTTATATTTATAATTTATTTTCGCTTTTAAAATATACGCGGGTCCTCTTCCCCAAAGAAGTTTAGCCACACTTTTTATCGAAAGTTAAGACTTTAAAAAAAAAATAAATTCGAGCTTAAATGGAGGCTGATAACCAACATGATCTAACTGAGAAAATAAATCCATTATATTTTTAAGAATTATAAAAGAAAAAAACGTTTTAAAATCATATGTGATCAATTCTAGATTTAGTTTTAAAGGGTCTAACGGGCCGGTCAAAGTCCATATAGGTTAGATCGAGGCCTACGTCTTCGGGGTCGGTTTAGGACCTTCCTAGTTCACGTTATGATAAGATTTGTTAAGTATTGCACAGATTAAACCCTGTCAGGTAGGGCCCTCTTTAAAAAAATTTCACAATAGACAAATATTTGAATACAATTTTTCACGGCTTACTAAACCTTATTTAAACCTTTTTTTTATAAACTAGGATATTGTTTGATTATATTTGATATGCATAACACTTTGATGAAGGTAGTGAGGACAAAAACTTTCATGGGAAAAAACAAAATTCCTTAAAAACATTTAGAAAAAAACCGTTAGTTTTTTAAAAAGAAACCAAAAAAAATAAAAAAACATATTTTTTTAATATAAAATAAAACAAAAAGAAACATAAAACTTTTTTTTACTTAAAATTTTTATGGCAAAATAAACAAAAAATGTGTAGATTCATCGATATTTTCATCCACATCGCCCATTTATGACTCTACTGACTCCAAGAAATGAAATGAAAGTTAGCTCTAATTTTTATGTAAAAATGAATTATTTCTATCTACATATGCAATATATATGTGCATTTTGGAATATAATATATATATATATATATAATATATATATATATATTTTTATAATTATATATATATCTCCCTACATTTATATATAATATATATATATATATATATATATATATATATATATATATATATATATTATATATATATATATATTTATAAAATATATTTTGTAATAATTTATATATATATATATATATAATATATAATGGATTGACGGTTGGCAGGATTTCCAAACACTATGAAAAGTTGACCGATGTACTTGCACAATCCTCATCGTCATCAATCTCAACCATATTTCTAATTTTTCTTGGAGTAAGAACTAACTTTCTTTTCCTTTTGTTCATATTCATATTTCCAAAACATTCCGCTATCTTACTAACAAATCCATCACTCTCTACAGAATCATATTCCACGTCATCCTCACTTTCACAGTCTGAGGATTCAAAAAGGAGAATTCCCTTACCAAATTATGAATTAGAATATATATATAATATATAAATATAAAAATATAAAAATAATATATATATATATATATATATATATATATATATATATATATATATATATTAATATATATTATATAAATTATTATGAGTTGCGTTGAGCATCGAATTTTGCGTTACGCCGCACCCGCATTTAGAGTATGAGCAAAAGCCACCACGGCATTGAAGTTAAAAAATTATTTTCTTTTGGATCTTAACAGAGGCTAAAAGATTATAGCCTTAAAAAGAAGAAGATAGAATTTTTTGCACATCATCGCACCGTCAACCATACTTTTTCTTAACGCATCATACAGCACCGTTCCGGAAGGCTGTAATTGCGCACAGCACCGCACAATATCAAAATAAGCGCACACGCACCGAACCACGTGTGTCGGCCCACCCACTTATTCTCTAGCCCTAAAATAAAAGCTAAACAGCATTTGGTCTTTAACCATGGTTGCGGAGCCAGCATATTTTTGTTCCGGCTACAACCCCAGCTCCACCATTATAAAATAATACAGCTCCGGCTTATCCTCCGGATTCATTGTAATGTAAATTTTTTTTTACCAGGCTCCATCCAAAATCTTGCGACTCCGGGTCCGTATCCCAATTTTAAACCAGATCAATATGTCATAAAATTATTTTTAAAAAAATTTCTACTTACGTTCGAAATGAATTTAAAAAGAGAGTGAAAATAATTTTTCCTTTACGTAAATCGATGCTCCATTCATCAGGAATAAAATCTGTAATTTCTCTTCTGTATCGTAGTCCATACATATTGTTTAGCCTTGTTGATATTATATATAATATATATATATATTATATATATATATATAGTATATATATTATATATCATATATATTATACTATATTATATAATATATATTATATATTATATATATATATATATATAATATATATATATATTATATATAATGCATATTTGTAGTACTACTGTGACTACCGAGGTACATAACTTAACCTACCTAACCAAACCTACCTAACTTAATGTCATTATTATACCAGTTTGTGATCAGTAAACTTCCGAGGTTATGGAACTACGCTAGACTTGTGAGGTTATTGAAATACAACCTCACTAGTTACAGTACGTATCGACAAATATGCCTAATAATACTATTATATATATATATTATATATAATATATATTATATAATTATATATATATATTATAATATAATATAATATATATATATATTATTATATACTATATAATATATATTGATTAATTGTGGAGCTAAACGTTAGGTAAAAAATATATATTTTTTTTAAATAATAGATGTTTCGATCTGGGTATAAAGCAATTGTGCCACATTTTTTTTTTTTTAAATATCGCTCTTAACATTAAACCAATAGGTGTAACATTTTTTACTAAGTTTAATTATTTCACAAAAAACCTTATGTTCATACAGTAAACTAATTTTTCTTTATTTTTCCACCACAAGACCAGAATGAATTTAGCCTATGTCCAAAAAAGTAGAATCGGCAACACTACCACTACACG
>JABUQX010102095.1:45000-60000 GCA_015478945.1 Trachelipus rathkii | reverse complement strand
TTATATATATATAATATAACATATATAAAATATATATATATAAATATATATATTATAATACTGATATATATATATATAAATATATATATAATAATATATACTATATAAATATATATATATATATAAATATATATATATATATAATATATTATATATATAATATTATATATATATATATTATATATATATATATATATATATTATATTCATATTATTTAGAAATATATATTTATATTTTATTTATTATATATTATATATATATAAATATATATATATAAATATATATATATAAATATATATATATATATATATATATATATATATATATATATATATATATAATATATATATAATATATATAATATAAATCAGGCAAATTTATGGATGACGGAAGAACGAAGATCGAAAGGAACCTTATATTTATAGCTCAGCTCGGAATAGTGATATGATAAAACCATATTTGAAGGCTTAGAAGTTTGTGTGGGAGACGGATTTGAACCTTCCTAGTGCAGGCTGTGTGTACTTTGAACGTTTTTTCGGCTTTTAATGAGCCTGTGGAGATAGTGGTACCAAGATAATACCACTATATATGCTTGGATTGAATTTGTGGTAGGGAGGTTCATCTCTCTCTGGATGTACATCTAGAGGTCAAACTGACAATACTGACAGTTGAAACTAATATTAAGAAGTTGGTGTATTTGAAGAGAAACTAGCACATTGTGTCGGTTAATAAGTCCCATATTTATGAATAGCCCTACAATTTACTCTACCTTTAAACAAGGCTCATTTCAGAATCCTTCCTGAGATTTGTGAACTTTAAGTGAAACTAAAGCTGGCTGATTTTCCACTTTACTGAGGCTTGTCCTCTGGTGGATGATCTATTACATTTATGGCAGATATGAGCTCTAGTGCCTAGATTCAATTCTATGTCACCTGCTAATAGGAGGACTTGGGGCTTACGCACTCCAAGTGCAAAAATGAAGAATATAGAGGAAAATTTTTGATGGACAATTCTGCCAGACGCGATGCTGGGTGACGATCCCAAGGATAGCACCTCCCACAGGAAGTGAAAAAGGGGGCAACCTTTTGAAGTACCGTTCCTCAACGTTATTCTTCCTTACTGATGGTGCGGGTTTTTCGAGAAGTACTTGTGTTCGAACAGCGCACATGCAGGCTGCGACTCAGCCTATATATATATATATATTACTATATATATATATATAGAGAGATGTTCCTTCGATATATATATATATATAATATAATAATGTTAAATTTTGATTCATGTACTTTATTTAATATATATATATATAATATTATATTATATATATATATATAATATATCTGTAATATATATTATATATATATATATATATATATTATATATATATATATATATATTATATATATATATTATATATATATATATATATTAGATATTATACTATATATATATTATATATATATAATATTATATATATATATATATATATATATAGTATAATGTAATTATATATATATATATATATAGATTATATAATATTATATATATATAATATATATATATATATATTCTTATATATATTATATATATATATATATATATGAATAATAAAATATTATATATATATATATGCTTATATGTATTTCATTAACAGCAGCAAAATATCATTTTTTCAATCAGATATCTCAAAAACTACATAGCTAGCAGGGAAAAAATACATTTTCTGGAATGCTGGTCATTTTAGTGGGAAATGTAAAAAAAAAAAAAAAAAAAAAAAAAAAAAAAAAAAAAAAAAAAAAATCATATTCTAAAAATACAATAGCTGCGAAAAGGAAATTTACATTTTGTGGATCCTGTGTACATTTTAGTTAGGCAAATAAAAAAAAAATAATAAATAAATAATATAAATATTGGCTTTTTTTTTATTAGGAGCAGGGGACTATATATATTATATATATATAATAGATATATATATATATATATCTTATTTGTAAAAGGTATTACACGGCAATGCTGTAGGGGCTCGAGCCGACGGGAGCACATGGGGGGGACGTTTTCCCATACCCCGTAGGGGAGGCGGAGGGACCTCCGCGACACCCAAATACCAAGAGCGGGGGTTCCGGAGACTCCCCGGAGGGGTGGGGAAATAGTCCTACCCGTAGTTCCCCGGAAGGCCGAGAGACCTCGACTCCTGCCATCGGGTGCGGTATACCCTTGGGGTATTTCTTTAGTAAAAAAAAAAAAAAAAAAAAATTAATATTGTGTTTTGAGATTTTTTTTTTTTTGTTTTTTTTTACATTTTCCGGCACTAAATTGAGACCAGCATTCCAACAATGTATTCCTTTTCCTGTAGCATAGTGGTAGTTTTTTGAGATAAGAGATAAATAAGTATAGAAAATTTTATGCTGTAAGAATACTCTTTCCCTATAACTATAATATATTATATATATTATATATATATTATAATATTATATATATATATAATTATATATTATATATATAATATATATTATATATATAATATTATTATATATAGTATATTATATATATATATATTATATATATATTATATATATATTATTTCATTTTTATATTTATATTTATATTATATTTATATATATATATATATATATCATAATAAATATTATATATATATATATATATATATTTTATATATATATATATATATATATATATATATATTATTACTATAATAACTAGGCAACATCTAATAGTAGATGTGGTAAATATATATATATTATGTGTTAATATTCTATATCATAATATCTATTCTATATATAAGTTAATGATTGGTGTATATATATATATATTAATAATATTAATATTATAGAATTAATCAATTATATATAATTATAAAATTGATATATATATATAATTTTTTATTAATTCTGTCGCTATAGTAAATATATTATAATACTAATTTGAAATATAATTGACTATATAATAATGTCTTGATATATATAATATATTATATTAGATAAATCGTAACAATTTATAATAGTTATTCTTTTATATTTACTAGAATAGAAACTGTGATACGCTTAGCGTGTAATAATATTCTGGTTATTTTATATATATCTCTTTGTAATATTTCTTTTGTTTTATATTATATTATATGATTTAATAATAAGATATATATTTAGTATCGCTATACCACGCTTAATTATATATATATATATATATTATATTATTCTTTGTTGTATTATTATATATATCAATATCTCGATTTATGTTGTACCCTGCCATTATATATAAAATTTCCAAGTTTATATTATAGAATTATGAACCTAGTATATACTCATATTACCTTACTATTTAAATAACTTCTCTCATTATATATATATATATATCAAAAGGTTAACATTATCACCGATACATAATTTAATATGAAAAAATCTACTTCTATATCTCTACAAACAAAAACAGTAAAACGAAGTAATAAAGACAGTAAATACAAAATACTGTTTAAAAATATACTGTAACCAAGCTTTCGACCTTCCTCTTACTTTCTTCTTCATTCGAGAAAATGTAAACGACGAAAGAAGAATGAATTCTAATACTCGAGACTACTGGACAGGTTTAGTTGTTTCGATCAAACTACTAATGTATTTTTCGAATATGTATTTTGTATCGTTTTTCCTCCATTAATATATTATTTAACAGGTTTTCTGCTTTTATTTTTTCTGGATTTTTATCGAATTTTTTTTATTTTAATTATAAATGATTCGACGAATTTTCTTTTTCTCTACATTATTTTCAGATAAAATTATTTTTGCATTAAGGAGTTGTGTTTGGCCGTGTGGAAAAGGATTGATATGATAGTCGCTTGGTTAAGTATCGGATTGTATAGTGGTTTAGTATGACGGTGATGGGAATCGACCTGCTGGAGAGAGACCGAAGAAAAAGTGGATTGAGCCAGTAAAGGAATGTCTGAAGGAATGGAATGAGAGTTTGACAGAGGTGAGTAAACGGTACATAATAATAGGAGTCATGAATTGCGGAGTTTTGTGAGGGGGTATAGTAGTGGACCTAGTCAAGGGGAAGAACCATACATTGACGAGATACCACAGTGAGGGATCGTCGCCAGTCTTGTGAAGCCAAGAGTGGATTTTTGACTCGACGAGCTCTCACTGGAATGTATGGAGGAGATGGAGGGGATGGCAAGGAGGATTTACCTTTTGACATACGTCATGCTCTTCTACTTAATTATTCTATTTTCCGGGAATGTTACGCACTCCTACCCCCACATCCAGTGGGAAGAGACTGAAAGTATATATATATATATATATATATATATATATATATATATATATATATATATATATATAGTATATATATACATATATATATATATATATATATATATATATATATATATATATATATATATATATATATATATATATATATATATATATATATATATATATATATATATATATATATATATATATATATATATATATATATATATATATATATATATATATATATATATATATATATATATATATATATATATAATATATATATATATAATAATATAATAATATATATGTATATATATATATATCTTTACTCTCTTTCATATATATATATATAATATATATATATATATAACTATATACTATTAATAATAATAATATTAATATATATATATATAATAATAATATATAATATAATATATATATATAATAATAATAATAATAATATATATATATATATATATATATATATATATATATAATATATATAATAATAATAATATGTATAATAATAATATATAATATATATATATACATATATGTATATATATATATATGTATATAATATATATATGTATATATATATATATATAATAATAATATATATATATATATATATATATAATAATATAATAATAATAATAATATGTAATATAATAATAATAACATAATATATATGTTTATATAATATAAGGAAATTTATCATCATAATCTTTGCTAACTCTTTCAATAGTAATATATATATATATAATAACATATATATATATATATATATATATATATTGTAGACCATACATAACTAAATCATTGAGAGAAGTCATGTTTAAAGTGTGTAGTGTGGATATTTTGTTCCATAGTATTTAGGAGTAAATATTCTGTTCTCGAACATGTACAAATTATTTAAATGTGTATAATTTATTTTATTAAATCTATGTTTGTAAGCTAGGAAACTGATATGTTAAATCCATGTTTGTAGGCTTGGAAATTTGTGTGGAAATCGGATTTGACTCTTTCTAGGGCTTTGTATGTATGTATATACGTGTGCGTGCGTGTTTTTTTTTCGTTTATGGTTTTGAAAGAGACTGTAGTAATAGTGGTACCAAGATGATTTATTTTGCTTGTGTTTAGGTTTAGGTTTTAGTGGAATGGTGGTTCTCTCTAGATGAAGATCTTGAGGTCAAGTGGGCAATACTGGTAGCTGGACGGCCTGGACCCAACTTTGTAGTTTCTGTATTTATAGCTGAACCATCACATTGTGTCAGTTAAGTGTTTCTAAAATTTATTTTATTCTTTCAGCACCGCCATAGTAATTTTCTGTTTACTAAGAATTATGAATGGTTAATACACTTAATTGTTACATTCCCAAAATGTGTTAACAGTATTTCTTTTACCTAAAAAGGGTTATACAAAGCAGATGGAAAGCTTGATAAAATATAGTAGTTAAATATTTATTTATATTTATCTCAGCTGAAAAACGTCACAGAATCAGATAATCAGAAAACAAAATAATAATGAACTTTGGTTATTGATAACATTCTGAGTATTGGGTAAACCGTTCCGAAAGTAGTAGGAAGGGCATTCCGGAGCACGAAAGTGACCGCGACCTTTGACCTTTTTGACCACGACCTTTGGGGAGCAAATTTTGGAGAACCCAAATTTTGGAGAACCCAAATTTTTGAGAACCCAAATTTTGAGAACCCAACCCTGAGACCCAAATTTTTTGAGAACCCAAATTTTTTGAGAACCCAAATTTTTGGAGAACCCTAATTTTTTGAGAACCCTAATTTTTTGAGAACCCTAATTTTAGAACCCTAATTTTGAGAACCCTATTTTTGAGAACCCTAATTTTTCAGCAGCCCCTAATTTTCAACGGCCCTAATTTTTTAGCAGCTAATTTTAGCACCCTTTCGAAAGGGGTGCTATACTTTGGTGCGTCAGCAACGTTGTACGTATTACCCTATTTTACGCCCCTATTTTTCGACCGTGGGCCATTTTGCCCACGTTAATTTCTGATCTTCCTTTTAGGGGCTTAGCCTATTTTTGATATCTTTACCTTGTTTGACCACCTTGCCAGATACCATGGGTCAATTTTTGGCCCACGGTAATTTTGGCTACCCTTTGGTCTTCCATGGGTCCATTTTGGCCCACCCTAACTCGACCAACCCTTTGGTCTTCCATGTGTCAATTTTGACCCCGGTAATTTTGATCTTCCTTTAGGGAGCTTAGCCTATTTTTTGATGTCTTTACCTTTTTTGACCATGATATTTCAGCTTTTACCATATACCGTGGGTCAATTTTGACCCTGATATTGATTTTGACCTTCCTTTAGGGACTTAGCCCTATTTTTTGACGTCTTTACCTTGTTTGACCATGATATTTCGTCCTTGACCTTGCCATATACCATGGGTCAATTTTGACCCACGCTAACTTGATGGCTTTGATGGTTCCCAATCACCGTAAGGAGTATCTAGTGATGTTCTATTAGTGTTCTATGAGTATTAGATGAGTGCCAGGTGAGTGCCAGGTGAGTGCCAAGTGAGTGCCAATGAGTGCCAATGAGTGCCAAGTGAGTGCCACATAGTGCCAAGTGAGTGCCACATAGTGCCAAGTGAGTGCCACATAGTGCCAACTGAGTGCCACTTTTTTCAAGCCTTTTCTAGCCTCCCCTGAGCCTAGAATAGCCCTAATATGGGTGTCTACCCCTAGGTTATAAGGTATGAGGAATCGATTGGTGTATATTACAATCTGCTAGAATGCTTCCTACTATGAGTTAGTATTTTTATAACATATTGATGATTACACTCTTTATAGACTCTTACATTAAACCCTTCACACTTACCTCACACCCACACAGGTACATACACACTTACACTCACACACTCGATATTTTGATGCCTCAACTTTGATGCCTCAGCATTGATGCCTCAGCATTATTGCCTCAGCATTGATGCCCCAGCATAAATGTCTCAGCATTGATGCCTCAACTTCTGAAGGTTCATCTTTGATGACTCATCTTTGATGACGTCATCTTTGATACCATCTATATTGATGATTCATCTTTGATGAAATCACCTTTGATGGCTCATCTCTTCCCACATCATAGAACAGAGTTAATATTAATGTCTTCCCAAGATCATAAGCTGTCCACCAGGGCGCAGCAAGCCCCCCTCCGCAAAGGGATGGAGGCCCCACCCCACAGGTGCACGACCCGCCGCATGAATGAAAATATATATATACTATAAGTCATTCATTTTTATTTCATACTTAAACATTTCAAAGAATTTCGTTTCAAATATACTACGAGTCATTCATTTTTATTTCATACTTAAACATTTTTATTAAAAACATTTTCATGAACCTAAACTTTAACTCATTACAGACCTATTATTTTAACACATATATTTATTATTATTTTACTTAATACTTTCTACTTCAATACTTTTTAGTTTATAAGTTTTTAAAAATTGTATGTAAGAAGAAAAATTCAGAGTGTCTGATATATAAACATTCATTTTTACTACAATTGTACGAAATTTTATTAAAACATATACTTTACATACCTTAAAGCAGTAAAGCAGTAAAACAATAGAGTTGTTTTACCTAACACCTAGGGATTAGTATGCCTTTGTTTTACTGCTTTCTGCTTTATCTTTCTGCTTTACTGCTTTAACTCATGTTTTACTGCTTTAACTTTCTTTACTGCTTTAACTCATGTTTTACTGCTTTAACTCTGCTTTACTGCTTTAACTCATGTTTACTGCTTTAACTCTGCTTTGCTGTTTTAACTCTCTGCTTTACTGTTTTAACTCTCTGCTTTACTGCTAGCTCATATATTTATTAACATTATGTTTTCTTTTTATTTATTATTTCTATTTTTTATTTTGTTTTAATACTTTTTATTTTTAATTTGTAATGTAAGAATAAAAACACACTAGAGTTTCAGTTATATAAACATTTTATTTTAATAAATTTGTACAAAATTTTATTAAAAACATATACTTTACATATCTTAAAACAGTAAAGCAGTAAAACAATAGAGTGTTATTACCTAACACCTAGAGGATTAGATGCTTTTGTTTACTGCTTTACTGCTTTATTTCTGCTTTACTACTTTAACTCATGTTTTACTGCTTTAACTTTCTGCCTTTGCTTTAACTCATGTTTTACTGCTTTAACTTTCTGCTTTACTGCTTTAACTCATGTTTTACTGCTAACTCTCTGCTTTACTGTTTAACTCTCTGCTTTAACTCATATATTTATTAACATTATGTTTTTTCTTTTATATTTTTTATTTTGTTTTTAATATTTTTATTTATTATTTCTATTTTTATTTTTGTTTAATACTTTTTTATTTTTAATTTGTAATGTAAGAATAAAAACACACGGAAGTTTCGGTCATATAAACATTTTATTTTTAATAAAATTGTGCAATTTTATTAAAAACATATACTTTACAACCATAAAGCAGTAAAAACAGTAAAACATAGAAGTGTTATTACCTAACACCTAGGGGATTAGTATACGCCTTTGTTTTACTGCTTTAACTTTCTGCTTTACTGCTTTAACTCATGTTTTACTGCTTTAACTTTCTGCTTTACTGCTTTAACTTTCTGCTTTACTGTTTTAACTCATATATTTATTAACATTATGTTTTTTATTTTGTTTTAATACTTTTTATTTATTTTATTATTATTTTTATTTATTTTTATTATTATTTTATTATTTTTTTTTTTTTTTTTCTTTTTTCTATTATACTTAGTGTTATTTACTTCATGCCTATTGTTATTATTATTTAGTTACATACACACCATACACACACACACACACACACACACACACACACACACACACACACACACACACACACACACACACACACAACACTTACACTTATACACACATTCACTATGACACTTATACACACATTCACTATGACACTTACATTTACCCATAGACACTTACATTTACACTTATACACATGTGGTCACACACACACACACACACACACACACACACACACACACACACACTTACACTTATACACACATTCACTATGATACTTATACACACATTCACTATGACACTTGTTTGTCCATAGACACTTACATTTACACTTACACTCACCACAGATTTACTCACACAGATTTACTTACCCTCACACAGATTTACTTACACTCCCACCCTTTACCCACACACACATTTACTCTCACATAGACTTACACACACACACACACACACACACACACACACACACACACACACACGCACACTCACTTACACATATAACGTATAATTTATTAAAACATTTTATGTTTTAATTAAACACGTACATTTATATTACTCATTCAAATACAACTAAAATTATTTCAAAGTTTCTTAAAACTTCTATAATAAATCAAACATTATCTTTGAACAAAAGAATTTATTATTAACTATTAATACTTTGTTTATAAATTTTATAACTATCAAGTTTTAAAATAACTTTAACTAATATGAAATTTATTAAAAACATATATTTTATTTGTAAAGCAATAAATCAGTAAGGTCAGCCCCAGCACCCATCTACACCAAGCTGTGTGCCACGTTTTGTTCTCTTGACTTACTGCTTTACATCATCTTTAGCCGTGTAATAGGTATAAAAATAACAAAATAAGTTCTTCTCTGCTAACATAATATGTATTTTATTAAAATCATTCTAAGTTTTATTTAAAAATAACAATTATTCACTTACATTTATATTATTCACTCGATGTTAACTAAAAATATTTCAAAGTTTTTTAAATAATTCGGGTTTTCTTTATTATTATTATTATTATCTATGTGCATTGACAATCCATCACGAGAAAACACAACAACCCGCACTCCTTACAGATACGAAACTGACCTCTCTCTCTGTAAAATGTGTTGAAATAACTACTTTAGGTCTAAATTTAGGATAATCCTTTTGCTAACCCAGGGCGATTTAAGCCTAATTCCAGATCAAAATATATTTCAAACTGACCTTTTTCTGTAAAATGTGGTACAATAACTACGTTAGGCCTAATTTAGGCCTAATTTAGGATAATCCTTTTTTGTAGATGGGCTAATTTAATCCTAATACCAGGTCAAGGTATTTCCGTATGAATAAGAATATTGTTATTATTTTGTAAATATATTTCCAACTGAAACATGCTGGATCGGTAAGATCCTTATAAGCAGGTAAAAGGAAATGTTTCCTTACTTGTGATTGGTCAGGGTAATCCTTATCTCTATTATTACCTCGTATGTGATTGGTCGAGAATTATTTTATCGTCTTTTGAAAATTAACTTTGTTCTTTAAACTTGTATTTGAGCAGGTGTGTGTTTTATTATCTTTTAAACCCAATTTAAAATCATAGTCATTTTGGCTGTTAAGCGGTGCACAAGTTATCTGATTTATATTAAAGTGTTTTATTTTTTTACTAAGTGTATATCATATTTATAATAAATATACATATGGAATAATTAATAATTTCACTAGAATAGATAATAATTAATTCACTAGTTCACTTAAGCTAACCACCCAGGAGGCTCAGCAGGCCCACCCGCAAAAGGCTGCCAGCCGCCGCTGGTGCGTCCCACCCACGTCCACGCCCGCCGCGTGCGCCCGCAGGCGCAATATTTCCACGCGTTCCCGCCCGCCGCGTGCGCCCGCAGGCGCATTTCCGCGCGCCCGCCCGCCGCGTGCGCCCGCAGGCGCAATATTCCCGCGCGAATGAAATATATATATATATATATATATATATATATATATATATATATATATATATATATATATATATATATATATATATATAACTAATATATATATGCTATATATATATATATATATTTGTGTGTGTGTGGGTGAGTGTAAGTCTATGGGTGAACGTATGTGTATGTGCGCATGTGTGAATAAGAGATATAGTGTATGTGTGTATAAGTGTAAGTGTCTATGGTAAGTGTAACTGCTTATAAGCTGAATCATCAATATAGGTGGTATCAAAGATGACGCCATCAAAGATGAGTCATCAAAGATGAACCACTAAAGCAGAGGTACCAAAGCAAAGTTATTAAAGTTGAGGTATCAAAAGCGGAGGCATCAAAACTGAGACATCAAAGTTGAGGTATCAAAAGCTGAGGCATTAAAGTTGGGGGGATCAAAATATCGAGTGGGTGGGTGCGTATGTGTAAGTGTGTATGTGTGTGTGTGTGTGTGTGTGTGTGTGTGGTGTGTGCATGTGTTCTAAATAATAACAATAGGCATGATGTAAATGTATATATATAATAAAATAAAAATAAATTATACGCTATATGTGTAGTGTGTGTGTGTGTGTGTGTGTGTGTGTGTGTGTGTGTGTGTGTATGTGTGTTCTAAATAATAATAATAACAATAGGGATGAAGTAAATAACACTAAGTATAATAATAAAATAAAAATAAAATGTTTTAATAAATTATATGTTATATGTGTGTGTGAGTGTGAGTGTGTGTGTGTGTGTGTGTGTGTGTGTGTGTGTGTGTGTGTGTGTGTGTGTGTGTGTGTGTGTGTATGTGTGCGTGTGTGTGTGTATGTGTGTTCTAAATAATAATTCGCGCGGGAATATTGCGCCTGCGGGCGCACGCGGCGGGCGGGGAATATTGCGCCTGCGGGCGCACGCGGCGGGCGGGGACGCGGCGGGACGCACCAGCGGGTGCGGGGTTGGCAGCCTTTGCGGGTGGGGCTCATGCTGAGCCCTGGTGGTTAGCTTATGAACTAGTGAATTAATTATTATCTATTCTAGTGAAATTAATAATTATTCCTCAATGTAAGTATTTATTATAAATATGATATACACTTAGTAAAAATAAAACACTTTTAATACAAATCAGATAACTTGTGCACCGCTTAACAGCTAAAATGACTATGATTTTAAAATGAGTTTGGGTCTAAAAGATAATAAAACACACACCTGCTCAAATACAAGTTTAAAGAACAAAGTTAATTTTCAAAAGACGATAAAATAATTCTCGACCAATCACATACGAGGTCATATAGAGATAAGGATTACCCCGACCAATCACAAGTAAGGAAAACATTTCCTTTTTATCTGCTTAGGATCCTACCGATCCAGCATGTTTCAGTTGGAAATATATTTATACAAAAATAATAATAACAATGATTCTTGTCTATACAGGATTTGGCCTGGTATTAGGATTAAATTAGCCCATCTACAAAAAGTTATTCTAAATTTAGGCCTAAATTTAGGCCTAATGTAGTTTTGCACCACATTTTTACAGAAAAAGGTCAGTTTGAAATATATTTTGACCTGGGTAGCTTAAATCACGCTTGGGTTACAAAGGATTATCTAAATTTAGACCCTAAAGTAGTTATTTCTTACATTTTTACAGAGAGAGGTGGGTTTATTATCTGTAAGGGTGCGAGTGGTGTGTTTTCTCGTGATGGATTGTCAATGTACGATAGATAATAATGATAATAATAAAGAAAATCCGAATTATTAAAAAACTTTGAAATATTTTTAGTTAACATCGAGTGAATAATATAAATGTAAGTGAATAATTGTTATTTTTAAATAAAAACTTAGAATGATTTTAATAAAATACATGTTATGTTAGCAGAGAAGAACTTATTTTGTTATTTTATACTTATTACATGGCTAAAGATGATGTAAAGCAGTAAGTCAAGAGAACAAAACGTGGCATAGCTTGGTGTAGAGGGGTGCTGGGGGCTGACCTTACTGATTTATTGCTTTAAGGTACGTAAAATATGTTTTTAATAAAATTTCATAAAATTTTAGTAAAAGTTATTTTAAAACAAAAAGTATTAACAGTTAATAATAAATTCTTTGTTCAAAGATAATGATTGATTTATTAAGAAGTTTTAGAAACTTTGGAAATAATTTTAGTTGTATATTTGAATTAGGTAATATAAGTAAAAGTAATTTAATTAAAACATAAAATGTTTTAATAAATTATATAATTATATGTATAAGTGAGTGTGCGTGGGTGTGTGTGTGTGTGTGTGTGTGTGTGTGTGTGTGTGTGTGTGTGTGTGTGTGTGTGTGTGTAAATCTGTGTGCAAGTGTAAGTAAATCTGTGTGTGTAAGTAAATCTGTGTGTGAGTGTAAGTAAATCTGTGTGAGTGTAAGTAAATCTGCGTGTGTAAGTAAATCTGTGTGTGAGTGTAAGTAAATGTAAGTGTCTATGGGTAAATGTAAGTGTCATAGTGAATGTGTGTATAAGTGTCATAGTGAATGTGTGTGTATAAGTGTAAGTGTGTGTGTGTGTGTGTGTGTGTGTGTGTGTGTAAGTGTCTTAACATGTATAAGAAAAAATGTGAGTGTATGTGGGAAATTGTAAGTTATCATAGTAAATGTGTGTATATGTGTCATAGTGAGTGTGTGTATATGTGTAAGTGTATGTGTGTGTATGTGTGTGTGTGTGTGTGTGCGTGTGTGTGTGTTTGTGTGTGTATGTGTGTTCTAAATAATAATAACAATAGGCATGAAGTAAATAACACTAAGTATAATAAAAATAATAAAAATAAAATAATAAAAATAATAAAAATAATAATAAAAATAAATAAAAATAATAATAAAATAAATAAAAAGTATTAAAACAAAATAAAAAACATAATGTTAATAAATATATGAGTTAAAGCAGTAAAGCAGAAAGTTAAAGCAATAAAAAACATAGAAGTTAAAGCAGTAAAACATGAGTTAAAGCAGTAAAGCAGAAAGTTAAAAGCAGTAAAGCAGTAAAACAAAGGCATACTAATCCCCTAGGTGTTGGGTAATAACCTCTATTGTTTTACTGCTTTACTGCTTTACAACAACATAAAATATATGTTTTTAATAAAATTTCATTATTTTTTATTAAAAAATAAAAAATGTTTATATGACCGAAACTCTGTGTGTTTTTATTCTTACATTACAAATTAAAAATAAAAAAGTATTAAAACAAAAATAAAAATAGAAATAATAAATAAAAAGTAATTAAAAAAAAATAAAAAATATAAAAGAAAACATAATGTTAATAAATATCTATGAGTTAAAGCAGTAAATTAAAAGCAGTAAAGCAGAGCTAAAGTAGTAAAACATATGAGTTAAAGCAGTAAAGCAGAAAGTTAAAGCAGTAAAACATGAGTTAAAGCAGTAAAGCAGAAAGTTAAAGCAGTAAAACATGAGTTAAAGCAGTAAAGCAGAAAGTTAAAGCAGTAAAGCAGTAAAACAAAGGCATACTAATCCCCCTAGGTGTTAGGTAATAACACCTCTATTGTTTTACTGCTTTACTGCTTTAAGGTATGTAAAGTATATGTTTTTAATAAAATTTCGTACAATTTTATTAAAATAAAATGTTTATATAACCGAAACTCTGTGTGTTTTTATTCTTACATTACAAATTAAAAATAAAAAAGTATTAAAACAAAAATAAAAATATAAAAGAAAACATAATGTTAATAAATATATGAGTTAAAGCAGTAAAGCAGAGAGTTAAAACAGTAAAGCAGAGAGTTAAAACAGTAAAGCAGAGAGTTAAAGCAGTAAAACATGAGTTAAAGCAGTAAAGCAGAAAGTTAAAGCAGTAAAACATGAGTTAAAGCAGTAAAGCAGAAAGTTAAAGCAGTAAAACATGAGTTAAAGCAGTAAAGCAGAAGGTAAAAAAGCAGTAAAGCAGTAAAACAAGGCATACTAATCCCTAGGTGTTGGGTAATAACA
>JABUQX010102095.1:37500-40000 GCA_015478945.1 Trachelipus rathkii | reverse complement strand
TAAAAGGTTTAACAGAAAATTAAATTAACTATATAGGAAAAAGGTTTAAATAAATTTAGCCATTTAAAGATATTAAAGGTTTAAAGACATTAAAAATTAAAGGTTAAAAAAATTAAAAGTTAAAGGTTTAAAAGAAATTAAAACATTTAAAAAGGTAAAAGAAAAAAGATTTAAAATAAATTAAAGGTAAAAGTATTAAAATGAAATTAAAAAGAAATTAAAAGAAAAAGATTTAAAAATAAATTAACAGAAAAAGGTTGAATTAAAATAAATTAAAATAAATTAAAATATATTATATATATATATATATATATATATATATATATATATATATATATATATATATATATATATATATATATATATATATATATATATATATATATATATATATATTTATATATATATATATATATATATATATATATATATATATATATATATATATATATATATATATATATATATATATATATATATATATATTTATATATATATATATAATATATATATATATATATATATATATATACAAAATATATGTATATATATATATATATATATATATATATATATATATATATATTATAATTAAAATAGTAAAATGGTAGGAAGTATTTGCATACCTATAATCTGTAATTTTGTAAATGCAACCATACGTTAACAATAGAATGGATGCAATATAGTCTTCGGTAATTGTGGAGCTACGCGTAGTATGACGAAAAATGATTTTTTTAAAAATTTTGTTCTACCCATGCATGATGACCAAAAAGGCGTTGCCAGATCTACCGATTTGATACGAAAACCCGTTAAGGTTATGTTAAGATTTGCGAAGTAGACACAGATTTACTGTGTATACTTAACAAAATTATTGGGTCCTAAACCGAAACGTGTATATATATATATATATATATATATATATATATATATATATATATATATATATATATATATATATATATATATATATATATATATATATATATATATATATATATATATATATATATATATATATATATATATATATATATATATATATATCAATGACCCAGTGTTAAAAAAATATTTGATGTGGTAGTGTTGCAGTGAAAGTCCATCGAAACATCGAACATTCATAAGGGAATCACTGATCAACACTATATATTTTTTTTGACAAAGAAATACTATTTGAGGAAATACCGATACGGGGCTAAGCAATTGAAGGATGCTTCAATTTTATTCAGAAGAGTCTACTAACCATTGATTGTGAAAATGATGAAGATATTATTAGTTAGGACTAGTGAATAATAATAACAATATTATTAATGGTGGTAATTGGGATGGTGATGGTAGTGATAATGATGATAATAATAATAACACCCCGTCCTTGAATAGGGCTATGCTCGTGAGTGGTGGTGACATTTGTAAAAAAGTTAACATTTTTTTAATGTCTGTATATTACGCGTAGATCCATAATTACCTAGAATTGCCTAGTCTTCTTCTAACCTCAATTTTAATAACTGAAAATGTAAGTTACTGGTTTGTTGGGTTAGAAGAATTGTTTATATATTTATCATTCAGTTATAATTAAATGATCTATTTATGGATAATAAAATCGAAATTTTAAACCAAATTCACTTAATTTTAAATTTTACGTTTTGTACTTTAAATTTTCAAAAATATTTTTATTTTCAATTATACAGTAAAAATACTCCCTACTTACAGTATATATATATATATATATATATATATATATATATATATATATATATATATATATATATATATACTTTATATATATATATATATATATATATATATATATATATATATATATATATATATATATATATATATATATATATATATATATACTATATATATATATATATATATATATATATATATATATATATATATATATGGCTCATGTCGATTATCAGCTTCCAGTTAAGCTTAAGCCAATTTTTTTTTAAAAATCTACGTAATCGAATAAAGTGTTGAAAACGCTCATGGTGTTAAAACTTTGAACTTTTTTTCTTCTAGTTAGTTAGTTAGTTATTGAAACAATAGAAAGTTAAATAAATTACTTTTTTTGTATATCACACAACGAAAGTTAAAGTAATGAACTAATTATTTTGAGAAATTTTAGTTTTTACTTTTTTTTTGTAAAATAAAACACAAAAAAAAGAATTGACCAAATCCTAGATACGTACGTTTTACTAAATTTCTGACACCTTTTCAATACAGTTTTATACAACCTAGGCTAAGTATTGTGTAAGGCTTTGCTGGTCTGCCGCGCATTGAGGCAACGATGTGTGTCTCCCACTACAGGTATTATTAATTTAAAAAAAAAAATAAACAGTGTCATACTGGGGTCTACATTGCTCTACAAACTTTACGTAGATCCATAAAATTTAAACTGAAATAGAATTGTAAAAGCTTTCATTTTATAAGCTTAGTTGTGAAGCCCAGAAAAATATATATCAATTTCTTTTTACTTTTTATTAATATTAAT
>JABUQX010102095.1:20000-22500 GCA_015478945.1 Trachelipus rathkii | reverse complement strand
GGATTCCATTATATAACCGGTATGTACCAGAAATGTGGCAACCTTGTATGACGCCAGCTGTACGACCAGATAAGAAATTTGCTATTTTTGTTTCTTGTCATTGATGTTCGTATCTGCGTTTAATATAACTTTGTCTATTAAGAGGTCACGTGGGGCTGCATTGAATGCCTTGTTAACGTCTATTGCCAGTAGGAGATTGAGGGAGAGTGGTAGATTATGGTTAAAACTTGTGAGGATGTTTTGTAAGTAGTAAGGTAAGTAGTGTGGTAGTGGAGTGTTTTAGCCTGAAACCATGTTGTGTATCAGAGAAGGGGATAATTGGGGAGATTATATTCAGGATTAACCTTTTGAGAACTTTAGATATGGAAATGAGTAAAGGTATATATGATGTGTTGTTGGATGATATGCTAGGTTTCAGTATGGATATATGTGCGTGTTTATAGAATGGTGGCATAGTGATGGTTTGCCAAACTGTGTTGGGTATTTGGGTATGTACTGCTATGATTTTAGTTTCTAGGTGTTTGAGATGGATATTGGATATTTTGTCTGAGCCTTCTGCTTGTGAGTTTTTGAGGTTTTTGATGGTGTTGAGTGCCTCTAGCGGAATGAATGGAGAGGCTTCTTATTTATATCATATTTAAATGATACGCTTTCTTCCCTAGGTGAAAGGTTTTTAACTCAACAAAATATCGTGTCATCTCTTCAGTACCTTATTCCAGCCAACTGTAACGTTTCATTTAATTAAGTCCAATCAGAATTCGAATTCTGCAGAGACAACTTGATTGGTTCTTATGATTAAGTCTTCCTGGGAGAGTGTAAATTATGGAGACAAAAGTCGAAGGGATCTCAAGGAGAACTCATAAGCCCTCGCCGGATTAGACGATTGCATCGAAAACTTGTTCAAAAATATAAACATAGTGTTGAAAATACTTGCTGTACTTCTTGATTCTACAGCTACAGTTGATCGAAACTATTCTAAACTTAAATTAGTTACAATTTAAAATAGTTAAAACAAGTGAAAATAATCTGAATGAACTTGCTTCACTCTTTATTCATAGATATTTGGCTTCAGAAATTACCAACGATTAAGGAATCGACCATTTTACTGGACATGTTAATGCACGATGTTTACAGCATGTTCTATAAAGGTAAAAAAATTAAGAATATTTTTATTTAAAATTATTGTTTTCCTACCATTCTATTCCCACAACAGCATTGGAATTACGGGCAAATTTGTAGAAACTGTACTATGACTACCGAGGTACCTAACTTAACCTAACCTAACCTAACCTAACTTAACCTAAATTAATTTTCATTATTATACCAATTTGTGATCAGGAAACTTAGGAGGTTCTAGTTTTTACGCTATACTTGTGAGGTGGTTGACTATATCCTCACTAGTCACAGTACAGTTTCTACAAATTTGCCGGAATTACGTAACCTATACCTGTTTTGTCAAGAACGCTAAAAAAAAGAATTACTTTAAGTACAGTTCGTAAACAAGAGAGAGAGAGAGAGGTTATTAACCAACGTTAAAATATTGATGAAATAAAATTTTATATTTTATACTTATGATAATAATTTTATATTTATGTAAAACTGAAATTTTTTTCTATCTTAAACATATATCTCAGTTCTCTCTAGTACATTACATCTCACATACAAATTCTAAAGAGAAATCCAAAGAATCTCAATTTTCCACTTAAAATGTCAATTTTATTATCCGGGACAAGGGTGGCGGCATAATTCTGCCCCCTCCCGAAAAAAATCCTGCGTACTCTACTGTTCTCGAGTTTAAGCGAACATGTTGTTTAGATTGATGAAATGCATAATTAATTTTATTAAATCAATGTTCACAAGCTTGGAAGTTGGCATGTTAAGACCATATATTTAGGCTTAGAAGTCTTTTATGGTAACCAGATCTGAGCTTTGTTAGGGCTGTGTGTGTATACTTTGTATGAAAGTTTGTTTCGGCTTTGAATGAGTCTGTGGGGATAGTGATACCAAGAGGGTTTCATCTGCTACTGCTTAGATATGCTTGAATTTATATATTTACCGTTCCCTCTATAACATCTTGAGGTCCAAATGGACAATACTGGCAGCTGGAGCAAACTTTTATGAAGGTTGGGTTTTTGATAGAAAACCGAAGCATTTTTTTTAGTTAATGATTCTAAAATTTATTTTATTCTTTCAGTACTACCATAATAATTTTTTTGTTAAATTGAAATTATGAATGGTTAATAGTTAGTAATTACATTCATAACATATGCAAACAAAGCATTTTTTTTATTTAAAAAACAACGGTAAAACAAAGCAGATGCAAATCTTGATGAAAATGCAGCAGTTAAATATTTATTTATTTTTATTAGATGAATATTTCATTTGATTCTTAATTGCTATTTAATTTTATATGTTTGAGTTTATATATTTGCCGTTCTTTCTCTAGGGTATCTTGGAAGTCCAAAAGGGCAATACTGGCAGCTGTAGCAAACTTAATGAT
>JABUQX010102095.1:0-15000 GCA_015478945.1 Trachelipus rathkii | reverse complement strand
CAACACTAATTTCAACGTGTTTTTATCATTCTTTCTTTCAGATCGTTCACTACTAAGGGATCTCATCACAGACTGTTAAAAAAACTTTGTCATGCCCATGCCATAATGCTAGCGCGAGTAAACTTCTCCTAGATAGGGATACTAAAAACCACACTCAAATACTCTTCTAGCGACGTAAGGTGTGGGACCATCCTCTCAACAACCACCTAATTAAGTATATACCAAATTTCAAAAGTAATAACGACCAATAGAAATCTTGATGCGAGGAAGCTGTGAGAAGCATGCGGAAGAGGCTCTAAACACACTAATCTCTCTCAACGACTCATGTGAACAGACTAATTCAAGCGAACCTAAACATCATATATTTACATGATCTGAGCCTAACCAATTCTTGAATATTACTAGCCTATTGACTAATGTTTTTACACCTAACTATTACTATCTCAGTTTTAAAATACATATAACCATTTTACTTCACTACCTATTTAGGTATAATACTATCTTGAACCTAACTAATACTATGTATAGCTTCTAACATTTATATTATTATAACTACTTATTTCATACACACATGCAAGCTCAACTCAATATATATAGATAATATAATATATATACCCAGAAGCAATGTTGACGGTAGCTTTATTTAATCAATCTAAACTAATGCCATGAACCACCATAGAGATCTGTAAGTGATAATCTGTGCACGCGTCCGCCTCCTATCTGCGCTAATGTGGGGGGTAGAGTCCCGTCAGAGTCTCGTTGCATGTTTACGTAGGCTACACCGTACATCAAAACGTGTGAGAGTGATCAACATGTCTGCTATGACACTCACGATCTGCGGATGCACCACCTCTCAAGAAAGGGCAGAGAGAATGCAAAAAGGAGCGGCGAGCTTGTATAAAGGTATGGGGACGCCCTCAATCATCACACAAGAGCATAGGTATCGTAGCAGGGTTCTATTCCTATGCTACTATCACTGGGCTCAAGAGTCTTTCCCTTCACTCCCCTAAACAAATCATGAGAGGTTGTCGAGTAGTAGCCATTCGTATCACTTCGCATGCCAATTATTAGAGTAGAAGTCAATATTTGCGTATCGGGTCTATTACAGTCCCATGGTAGAAAAGCTCACTCGATTCTATCCTAATTGTACGTCACTTTTTATTCATGCATCTTTCTCATTCGCAAAAACATGCTGAACCTTCTAGGATCAGAATGCAATATTGCCGAGTATATCTAACTCGCACTGCAAAGGCTCAAAAACACATATAGTTCTCGACGATTTCTAACTTACAAGGAGAAAAAGAGATCGTCGACACTAGCATGAGCTTGGCTTTCTTATCACTACAAGACATCCACATTATTCTGGCCCCTTGGCCTATAAAAAACATTACATATTCACAATAAAATATTTTATATCTATTTTGTGAATATTTATCATGACTCATTCCATTCACCCTATTATTCGATCTGAGACGGTTATGTATGCTAACTATCTCTATTCTGTAAAGGCCAATACTCTTTACGCCTCCTTTATTTCATTAAAAATTCTAAATCACCCTGGACGATTCTGGCATCACCCTCCTCCCTACTTATATAGTATATACTTCACTACTCTATCTATTGATAAGTTTATTCCCATTGATACTTTACCTATGTGATTATCCATGAATCGTAGTGCAATGGAGATTACCCTGATGATAAAATCTAAGATATCACGTATACTATAATTACAGGAGGCTAAAGTATAGGACTCCGGAATGGCATTCCTACCTACCATATATAGTTTTTGAAGAGTGTGCATTTATCTGAGTACTGGCGCCTGTACTCGGTTTACTATATACTCTATCACTCTTCTATGTCTTAAACTAAATACTTATATATCCTACAGTGCACTATATAGTATAGGAAGTACGTCCAGCCACGTATATGTCCAACCCGAGATTCCGAAAAAAGGAGTTAGCTCAACTCCTGTACCTTCTGTTCATAACTATTCGACCAATCTATAGCTCATCATTTTGTATTCTAACTAGATTCATATTAGAGACTAACTTTTCTGCGTTAATCTTCATTTATTTCTGATCATATAAGTATCTTTCATATTCACCTTCTATTTCACATCATTTAAGTATGGCTTTTCTCCGTCAACGTTTTTCGCAGGTCACATTCTGGTGACATAACTTCTCTATCTTACTGTTATGGTACTTCTGCCTAAGGGACCAATAAGGGGAGGATACTTGTCTGATATGGTTGAGCGACTATTGACATATACCTAAAAGTCATTTTTGATACGGTATTGACACAGCGTCACTGAGCTCATACTAAAGCTCCCTTACACTTAGGTAGTTATTTCCACCTCCTTCTCATTGTCCTTACTCTTGTTCATAGTTTATTTACTCTCCTGAGTACGCTCAATATCAGCACTCGATGATGGAGCGAACCTCTTCCATCCTTATCCTGTTAATTGTGGTGATTTAATATACTGAGCAAAGGTTCCGAGTTACTTAATACTCATACTAACTATTATTCACCTACTTATTACATCAACGATCATCACACCTAATAGCTGTACTTCCCAACTCTGTTCACTCTTATTTGCCGAATTATAGACTATACTAATATACCCTTCCACATCATCTATTACGACTTACGCACTTCTTAAAATATCTGGCTCCATATCATATATTTATGAGCATTCTTTTGTTGTTGCTACTCACGGGTCTTAGAACAAATCTTCTCTGAGATTTGACCATCAGTGCTCGTTGCGCGTCGTATCAGCTGGATGGGAATTCATACCGTAGGGCGCTGCAGCACTTCGCTGGCTTGTGGCTGAGACTGCTTTCGCGTAATATAATGTCAACTCTTCAAAAGACATCGACAGTCACACGCTACCTGTCTCGTCTATACAGTGGCTGCGCAACGCATAGCTCACATATATGAGAACGACACACACGATTCGCTGATATATATCCTATACGACGGGAGCTCTAACGTCTCTCCGTGAATAACATAAAATATATCTATTAACTTGGTACTTAACATAAAATCAATAAATTTGTCTATTTAGGAAAACCTCATTATTATTCAAATAGGTATTGTCACTAAGGTGGCCTCAATAGAAACTGTAGGAGAGTTACATGTATTTCAGTTAGTATATAGCGTAGTAGAATTTTTTTTTATCATGTAGCACAGCTGTCCAGTTATATATAAGTATGAGCTATTTTATTCGCTACCTTATTGTAAATGAAGTAGTACTTGTTCCTCTATATAACCATTTGGGGGGGCTACCGGTCATTCACCACCCTTCTATTATGGATAGGTAGTTGAGTACTTATAAGCTAGAAGACGACTAATAAACTGTCCCCTTCTTTCAAACTCTCTTAGATACCCTTACTATATCTCACTGTCACGACGATGACGTTGCGCGGCATCGTCCGCCTGTATTCCGGCAGAACTCATGAAATTGACGTAATTTACCAGTAGCACACACAGTACGTAGCGCGAAGCGAACACTGGCATTCAAATATAGAATACCATAATATATAATGATAATATAAGGAGGAGTATTGAGCCGTACTCGTATTCCATCATATCACTAATTGCGTCGCCCTATCTAAGCATATACTAATATAATATAAATATATAATGAAGGGTGCCCATGCTCTATCGCATGAAATTTTTTGCTAGTCAGTATTAGTAAGAACACTAACTACATAGACTTAGTATCGTATTATATATGTGTAATGATGACCTATATATCTATATTATTACTTTCCAGCTACTTCTTGAAGTTCAGAAAATTTTGATGGATATTTCCGGTCGTAACGTAATAGAGATATCGGGATCTATCTAATGTATATCTAATAGACCTTATATATAATATATATAATATATATATAATATATAGTATATAGATTATATATTTAAAAAAAATTTTCTTTCCTCTCTAAGTGAGAGGATGAAGGGATAAGCCTGGTTACGCAACAAATTTATTCGATCGCACATCTCACATACAGCTCATAGATTATATAACCAAAATACACACCTGAATAAGAAAAATATAATATACTTTATTAATTAGTTTTTCTTGATAGAATTTTCAGCCTTACAACTTCGACAGACAACCGAGAAGGATTCATCTTCCAATTAGAATTTCTACATGTCAACCACACATTCATTACTCTGTTATATTAATATATTAGAGGAATCTATCCAAAATAAATATTTTTTTATAAAAAACAATTAAAATACATTTTATAGCTCTTAATAAAGTGAAATCAATCTCCTTGGAGGAAGCTTAGGAATTTTATATTGAAAAAATTTTCTAATATTAAGCTTTTAAAAATGAGGCAAAAATAAAATTACTTTTTTCTCCAAAAAAAAAAAAAAAAAATCTCTTAAAATAATTTTATAACTCATTGTAAAATGTAGTGTATATTAGAGAAAAACATGTATTTACTATATTAATATTTAAATATCAATTTTTTTAAAAATGAGGCAACTAAAAAAATATTAATTTTCCAAAAATCAAAATTTAAATAAACTTTATAATCTAATTAATAAATGAATAATACCTTGGGGGAGTTTAAGAATTAACGATATTACAAATTTTAAATATCAACGTTTTAAAAATGAGGCAACTAAAAAAAAAATATTTTTTTTTAAAAAAAGATCGAAATTTCAATCAGTTTTACAACAAGAAAAATTGAAACTTAATACTTTGGGAAGTTTAAGAATTAACGATATTACATTTTAAATATCCACATTTTAGAAATTGTGGCAACTAAAAAAAATTTTTTTTTGAAAAATATCATAATTAAATAAATTACATATATATCGCTGAATGTTATAATAGAGGAAGCTTTAGGAAATCTAACTATATGAGAGATTTTTTAATAATAATTCCACGATTTTAGAAATGAGAAAAACTAAAAAAAAAAATTTTTATTTTTCCAAAAATCCAGCTTCATTTTAAATGAGTTTATAACTCTAAAAAAAGAAATGTTGAAGGAATTCACAAGATTAACCTAGATTAAAAAATTTAAATAAAAAAAATAATTTTAAAAAAAATATGAGAAAATACAAAAAAAACACTAATACTTTAAACATAAAAAGTCAAGCTTCATGTTAAATTAAATTCATAAACTTATTAAATTAAAAAATAAATATTTTGATGTAATAAATCGTATCGAGATTATTTAAAATATCAAAAATTTAAAAATAAGAAAACTAAAAAAAATGTTCTGTCAAACTCATACTCAAAGATCATATAATTATTCTAATTCAAAAAAAATGAAACAAATACTTTGAGGAAGTTTAAGAATGAACTAGTTTACAATATTAAATTTCAAAAGTTTTTTTTTTTTATATTAATTTTTTATAAATATTTATCTTTGACACAAAATTGTAGAAAAACGTAACTTCAATAAAAAATATACGTTTTTTAAATATTTTTGATAATTAGTGTGCATGTGTTGTATTAATTAGAATATGAAAACTTAGTCTAAATAAAAATTAATTTTGTTTTTGTAATTCGAGCATGATATTTATATGCAAACTGACTAAATTAACAATTGTAATGATGCAATGAAATAGTATTAACAGATTTGGCATAATATATCATTTATTTCTCATGCATGTAAAATATCATAGCATGTTCATATACTAATAACTTTTTATTTTTTTTTTGTGCACCACTTGAAAATTTTTGGTTGAAAAAGGATTGGAACTGTTAAATCAAATCTAGTAAAAAAAAAAACTTTAAAAATAGATTTTGATTTATATTTTTATGAAAGGGGAATTTTTTAGCTTATTAACCTTGATATCACTATTAAGATAGTTTTTACATTAACCAAGGAGGAAAATGTATTTTTGACACAATGAAGCAAGAATGATTTAAATATAATTTAAATTTCTAATTCTTTTTATGGAATTCTTTTAATGGGTCAAAATATTTGGTGTTTATGATTATCTTTCTAGTGCATTCTTATTATTATTTATTTGAGTGACTATATTAATCATATAAAAAAATGAAAAAAATAGAAAATAAGAATATATAAAAAGAAAAGTGTAGATGAAAAAGATGAGTAACTTATTATGACTCCCCACTTGTTGATACTCTAAAAAGGAAAAAAAGAAAAAGAAAACAAATGAAACATTCCTGAGAAAACAGATGAAACAAAGCAATACAATAAAGATAAAACAAGAAAAAAAAACAAAGACGGTAAATTCGAGAAATAGGTATCGGGTGTGAATATCCTGTTTTTGTTATATTTTTGGTGAATATATAGCGTGAAATCGCAAAAATCCCCGAGAAGGAGGAAGTCTAACCCAAAGTTATAATAAAAAATTTTATTTATCTTAACGTCGAGTAAGTTAAATAATAGATAAAATAAAAACCGCTGCGAATTAATACAACTAATCATAACCATGATTACGGAAAACGGAAAAATGAGTGGCAAGGAGTAGGAACAAATAATAATATAAGAGATAACAATAGATCCAAGTTCTTATAGGCTCGGACTAAATAAAAACTGAATCAAAGTCAGAGTTTGAGGCTAAATCTTGTCCGTAGAGCAGGTCTAGTCGCTGTTCCGACTGCAGAGAGGATGGATCGACGTAAGATATATAAAAGAATTAAAAAAAACGAGTTGAGACAGTCCTCCAAAGAACAAAGATACAAAAAAGAAACAGAAAAAAATTTGCTCTCCATATCTAAAGGCAAGATAGTGTTATTACTACAATCATCATAAACCAGTCTGTAATTCTCAGAACGATATTTACAATTATATTTTTGTAAAATGAGATTAGAGACGACGTTTGGCCTAAATAAATTTAAAAGAGATTAAGATAGGAAAGTGTACGATTGGTCTACGGAGGGAGAGGTTACTCTTAGAGGGCTATAGTCAGGGGAGGAAGAAATGAAAAAAAGGTTTTAAAAAGATTAATAACCTTTTTGTTATTGGCTTAGTGTTATTTTTCGACTTTTTCAATGTATTATTTAATGTAAAATACGTGGAAATTGTATATCGACCGAGTAGTATTGATTTATAGTCGAAAGAATAAGTATGTCCCACGGCCTCTCCCAAAAAAAATTATGGATGATTATTTGAAGATGGGTTGAATTTGGATTGGAGTATAATGGGTTCCAAGGGAGGATAGGATGGATGCGCAGGTTTAGGAGTTTGGTTGAGGAGCCCTGTGTACTACAGTATATTGGATAGTTGGAGCTGTTGGAACCGTTGTCATAGGTATAGATGTTGTAGAAGATGGTACGGTGTTTCTCGAGGAGGTAAGGAATTTCCGATAGGTAATTAATGTATACTGAGGCCCATATTATGGTTAGAGAGAGAGAGTGGAATCCTGAAGCACGCATGGCGTGAGATGCTCGAGTATAATGATTTGTGATGCGGGCGTCAGTTACGGTCCTTAAAAGCTTTAGGAGTTAAATGGTGAACCACAATATGTAATTAGCTATTGGTAAAATGTATATATAGTAGGTTAGAAAATGGGAGCGTAGTCAATATTTGAGTCATAGAATCTCGCTTGCGTGGTCACTGGTTGATATGATGGTAAATCTGGAAGTTGGAAAGTTGGGTGAAATCCATTATAGTGTTGTATTGAAGCACACTTGTAGTATGAGGGTAACTATGGTAACATATATACCTAAATGATGTCGAACAAACGCGTTACAACCATGGGGAATGGCTAAAGAGGATAATCCGAAAGTGAAAGAATGACGGTGTTGCGATAAGAGGGATCAGGAAATAGAGATCACATTGATATTTAGATGAAAGGAGGATAAGAGTTAGGTGCCTACAGAGTAGAAGTATGGTATGTGTTGTTATAGGAAAGTAAGTCGTCCATAATGGAGTTATGTGCAGGTGGTGTTATTAATTTTGAGCTAGAAATAGAAGAGTTAGTATATGCTAATTCCTATATGTCGAAAGGAGGTTTGGAACAGGGGTTAGGAGAAACAACAGAATATTCTGAGAAGTGAGTGTTTGGCAATATCCGAGGACGAGTATGACTGTATTAGTATAGCTATAAGGAGTTTGTATAGCTTAATAAACTATATGAGCTATATTGGTAGGAGAGGGATGTAATATAGATCCTGTCATAGGTGGTTCTTAAATGGAGTTGGAAAGGTATAATTTGGTATGTTTCGTAAGGTGTTTCGGTTGAGAGAGGAATGATAGTGGAAATAATGTAAGGATTTTGATAGTGGAGATATGTCCAAGTAAAGGAGAGAAATTGGTAGAAGTTTGTTGGGTTGAGTGGTATTATGGGTTGGTGATCGGTGATATGACTATTGTTGTATAGAAGATCATGCATGATTTCAAAGGTGTAAATGTTTAGGAGAGTAGTGTGGTCTTGGGCTAGGGTCCATGTCTGTTGTACGGTGGAAATGAGCGTGTGTAGATTGTCTGCGATGGTTTTTTCCAGATTTAGGTATAGATTCAATTTCAGAATTTCTTGTTGAAGTTCAATGGAAGAAATAGAGGAATTGTAGTGTTGGGCTAATATGATAAGATTTTGCTTTAAGGTGGAGAGTGTGTTGGTGTTAGCGTGGAGTTGTTCTTTGATTTTATATATGTGTGTACGAGTGTCTTCTAATAAGTTTATTTTGGTGTTTAGAGCTTGTATGTCTGCCATTGTTGCTGATCCAAATAGGAATTTCAATGTGTCTCCGCCTAGGTTGAAAAGTCCTCTTTTCGGTCTTAATAAGAGATCTGGCGAAGATTCTTGTTGGTGGGATAATAACCAAGGATCTTTTAAGATGTGTTGTTGTTGTTTTTGGTGTTCCATTAATAATGTATGCAAAAACGTTAATTTGGGTGAGGGGTTAGAGTTGAAATGAAATCTGCTTTGGAGATATGGTACGTATTTCTCGATCAAATAATTATTTTGTTATATTGTTTGTTTTACATTTTCATATATTTTTCTTGGGCATCGCATGTCGGTTTGCAAGTTGACGTAGCTATTTATAAACTTGGTTTGACCAGTATATCTTGCGATGAAGCCCTGATGTAGTTGGTACTTTGAAGTTGTTTGGTCCTCTTGAAGTGTCCATGTAGATGTTATTATGGCAAGGAGGATCCAAAAGTTGAACATGATGTCTGGAATCAAGAAGAAATACTGCAATATAGTTATTTTGTTTTAGATGTTATTTTCTTGATTTTAACTTAATTGCTAGTACTAATTCTACTGTCCAACCTTTTAGTTTCATTTTCGCTTAAAATTTTCTTACTATTTTTATTTTTACTTTTCTAGAGCTGTAGGAACAGCTTTCGTATCAATAACATCTTTGAAGTGTACCTTTCTAAGGTGTTATTGTGTTTTTACATATGTGAATATGTGATGATCCCCTGGGGGTAATTGAAAGAAAATTTTACATTTAAGAAGGTGGAGGTTGTTGAGGTGGATGACCTCTTCCTGAAGGGAGTGTTTGTTGAGGAGGTAGGAGATATTTTTGGAATGTTGGGGTTTGCAGAAGAAAAGAATGGTCTAGTGTAGAGGCGATAGTCTTGGTAATAGAGGTGAGAGTTGAAAGTTTTGGTTTTCCCCTTATTCCTTTGAAAAGATTCGAAAACTTTATTCCAGTTTTCCCTGTGTAGCTCTAACGTGTCACAGAGTATCCGGACGTAGTCCAGGAAGATTCTGTAGGCAACGCCTAGGAGATGAGGTGCTGCTATTTCTATAGTGGCAGCAGATATAGGAGGTGCATTATAGCGTTCGGAGTTTAGTTTTGTTGGTGCATATTGCCTTTGAGAGATAGTTAAGGCGAGAAGTAGCTGTGTATCTTCATCTATCTGTAGACTATGATAGGCGTCGAGGGGGTTCCGGTATGTGGAGATGGGACTCTTATCCAAAGTGGCTAAAATGTCCCTAAATCTTGGTAGTGAGGATCTGTCCAGTATCGTATGGGCATTGAAGTTTCGACAATTAGCAATTATTCGCGGGGTGGAAGAATTGTTTTCTGGAATGATTAGGAGAGGACTGTGATGAGAAAAACTGATGGATTTTATGTATCCTTTTTCTTGCGAAGACTTGTTCCAGTCTTTTATTGGAATGAGGTATTTGTAAGACAGGCGGTGTTGTGGCCTATACCATACCCTTGGAGCATTCTTTTGAAATTGAATAGAGAGTTTCTGTAGGGGGCATTGTTGGAACTTCGTTGTCTTCGAGTGTTATGACCTTCTTGACGTTCATTAAGAGGTCAAGTAAATCCTCTAACGGGTCTGGATTTTGTGAAGTTGCGTAATCCTCTTGTTGAACTTGGAATGAATGCTGGATAAATTTTCTAAAGGTTTTCCGGAGCTGCGTGGGGGATAAATTTTTCAAGGAAGTGGCTAGGTTGGTGTGGGGAATCTGTAAAGATTCGTACAAAATAATTATTGGATTTGCCTTAGAATTTGCAGTATGTTTGGTGATTGTAGATGGTGTGACCTCGTTTGTAATGCTTATTTTGCTTTGGCCTTTTCGAGAAGTACTTAGAACCTTACCTTGAAAGAGGTTGCTGCTTATTGTAGTTTGTCTAGTATTGAGAATTATGGTACCTGAGGAAGAGGTGTGAGCTGGAGGAGAAGCTTTCACCGAGGGGTAGGTTTCAGGATAGAAGAACAGTTCAGTGTCTTCAATAACCAATAGATTACAGTAATTGTCCGTGTCTACTAACAGATTGTTTGTTTCTTGGATTTCGTCGGAATAGAGTGGTAGAGTGTCTGTTGTGTTAGAGTGTGTGCTTGGTATTCTCTTGTTGTTTGGGTAGCGGAGCGTCAATGGTAGAGAAACCTTCTTTAAGTCTGAACTTACTGAGATTTTGTTTACATGAGTCTGAAAATTTATGTTAGGGTTATTGAGGAAGTTGGTACCTAATAAGCAAGGAGAAGTAAATCTACAGAGATCGTCTGCTTGTAGAAAGTATTCCGGTCCGACTAGAGGATATGAGTCGTGTGAGGGACTATGAAGGAAGTGACTGTCGTTTATGAAAGAGGAAAGTGGTGTTATTTCATGTCTTGAAACCTCTATAGTTTGAGAAATATGAGGAGTGGTGGTGCAAGTGTGAGGTGTTGGTAGGTTTTTCTCCTGAGTATGATTTGGGATGTCGTCTAGAACAGTGGTGGTGGTACTGTCTGGTGTAAGATAAGTAGTGGAGGAGATTGTGTTTTCTTGACATATGGCTTTAAAAATGTTTCCCTGGTTTGAGGAGAGAACAAGAGAAGGTGGTGAATAAGTGAAAGAAAACCTTGTGTTGGTTAATGAGGTGATTGGTGCCGTTAGTGCATGCAAAGCGTTAAAAGTATTCTGTTGGTTTGAGGCAAGTAGAGGAGTAGAAGAAGTGTGAGCGCGAGAAAACTTAGTGTTGGTTAATGGGTCAACTGGTATTGTTGATGCATGCAAAGCTTTATAATTATTCCCTTGGGTTGAGTTCAGCGGAGGAGTAGGAGGTGAGGAAGAGCGAGATAGCATAGTGTTGGTTAGAGATTTAACTGGCGTTGCTGAAACATGCAAAGCCTTAAAATTATTCCCTTGGGTTGAGTCAAGCGGAGGAGTAGGGGGTGAGGAAGAGCGAGATAAGTTGGTGCTGGTTAGAGAATCGACTGGCGTAAATGATTCATGTAGAGTGTTAAAGATATTCCTTCTGAATGATCGAAGAGGGGGAGTAGGAGGTGATGAAGAGCGAGATAGCCTAGTGTTAGTTTGAGCATCAACTGGCGTTGTTGAAGCATGCAAAGCTTTAAAAGTATTCCCTTGGGTCGAGTTAAGCGGAGGAGTAAGGGGTGAGGAAGAGCGAGATAAGCTGGTGTTGGTTAGAGAATCAACTGGCGTAAATGATTCATGTAGAGTGTTAAAGATATTCCTTCTGAATGGGCTAAGAGGAGGAGTAGGAGGTGATGAATAGCGAGATAACCTGGTGTTAGTTAGAGAATCAGCTGGTGCAGTCGGTTCGTGTAAAGTGTTAAAAGTATACCTTCTAATTGAGGGAAGAGGAGGAGTAGAAGGTGAAGGAGATCGAGATGATCTAATGATGGTTATAGAATCAACTGGAGCAGTTGGTTCGTGTAAAGTGTTAAAAGTATTCCTTCTGATTGAGGTACAGGGTGAGGGAGATCGAGGTAGCTTAGTGCTGGTTATAGTGTCGACAGGCGTTGTTAATTCATACATAGCGTTAGAGTTATCACTCTGGTTTGAGGTAAGCGGTGGAGTAGGAGATGGGTGAGGACGAGCGAATGCAGTGCCTGATGTGGTGTCGACTGGTGATTTTACCTCATGTTTAGCATTAAATTTATACCCTTGGTTTGTGGTAAGCGGAGGAGTAAGAGGTGAATGAGGAAGAGTAAACCTAGTGTCTGTTATTTTGTCAACTGATAGTGCTTGTTTAAGGACATTGCACTAAATCATTTATAAGAGGAGAAGTTTAGTTTGAAGTGGTAATGGTCGCATAAGATTTTAATCAAGCCTTAATTTGTTATAGTTTGTCGGAGTAGGGTGTTGTGTAGTAGGTGTTCATGCCTATTTAGAGGTTAGCCTTTTATTCTGTACAGTAATAGTGTGTTAGCTGCCTGTATGGGGATTATTTCTTTTATCATGGCTTTGTGCTTGTTAAGCTTCGTGCATTGGTAGTTATTCCTTATCAATTGGTGGTGTGCGGTTTAGCGGCATGCATTAAGGTATCTTTTACTACTGAGTGCAAAGTAGTTGTTAGTGTGGTGAGAAATGGATTGAGGGAAGCGTTAGCACAGGCTGTAAGCATAGGAGATGTTGCTGATTCATGTGAGGCAGGAGTATTGGTTTGTGAAGGAGAGGTAGGTGTAGGTGTGGTTATAAATGGGTTAGTAGAATTCCTAGCGTAGGTTGCGGTGGTATAAAATGTATCTAGGGTTTTTGCACAATTATCACTAACTACTAGAGGTATAGTATGTTGTGATGGAGAAGTGAACGGATTGAGAAAGGCATTTGCATAGAAGGTAGGAGTTGCCGGAGTTGTTGGTACCTTCTTTGGAGTGTCTCTATCTACTACGCCGGCATTACCCCTCCGAAGGTGGGGTAAGGCCTCAGCCCGAAGGGCTGAGGCCCAAAACCCGCTTACACCCCTTCGGGGTGATCACCCCCTCTCAGGATTCACACTCTTTCAAGAGGCGCATCCCCTTGGGTTTTCTCTCGGGAGGTGATGTGTTGCTTTAGATACTCTTGGTTAATGAAAGCTATTTATTCGTAAGTTAGGTACGTATGATTAAATATTACTATGCAACTGCTGTGAATAACCTGCCATTTGTTAGAGAAATTGATGTAGTTTGGTAAGATATTACTGTGTTAACTGACGATGATGTGTTAGAAACGTGAGCCTAGGTTAAGATTTTGTTGAGTCATGTTAGGTTTGCTCGAGAATTTTGCTAAAGTCTACAACATTCATAGTCAAAATGATTTTATTACTCGAGACGAGTTGACACTTTTTATGTTATCGTTTGGATTAAAACCTTTTTATGTTTGCAATTATCGCTGGGATTATGAATATTTAGACGAGGTTAGATAATTTTGTTAAATAACGAAGTCTGATGTAAAAATTCGTTACTGTTAGCATTATATTCGTGTCAGTATGATGATTAGACAGAGTTTATGTTAAATTTTGTTAAATATTACGATGTCAAATAGTAATATTTAACATTGATATTTATAGAGATATGCTTGACAAAAAGTGGTGTAGGTTACGTGTTTGTCGAATGTGTTAGTACTTATTACTGTTATTTATAGTGCGATGAAGTTTGATATTTATATAGTTTATACGTACTGTAATGATATAGATTAGCGTCTGTAGTGAGTGCATTATATTCTTAGTTCAGTTATGTTATTGTGGCTGTAATTAATGTAAAAAGTGTTGTACCGTTTAGCCTATATTCGAGGGTTAGTATATAAAAAAAACATATTTTTGTTATATGATTTACTAAGGAAAAACGTATAATCAAATTAATGAATGAAATGTAACTAAAGAAGATGAAAAAATAAAGTGTTTGGGTTTCGTAAAGAAAGAACGACTTATGATTATGATTTACTGCTCATTTAAAATCTTAATAATTACGTATATATTTACTTATATGTATATTTAATTTAAATAAGAACTTATTTTTGCTATATTTGGATAAAAACTTGTTATGATATACATTCATTCAGTTTTAGGTACTGTATGATTATTAGATACAGTTATGATATAATTTTGTTAAAATAATAGACTGTGATCATTTAAAATATAAACTTGATATATATGTTAAGAGTATATGCTTAAGATATAAAAAAAGTATGAATAGTATACACCTCGTGATGTAATGCTAATGCTATATATTACTATACTGTTTAGTTAAGTATGGTATTAGTTAAATATATAACTGTTTATATGTGCTTATTTGTGTAAGTTTGTCTATATATATGATATATGAATTATTTTCTTATTCATTATGATGATCTATGTATAATGACTTTTATTAATAGTTATATAACATTGTTATTATGTTAGTATAATATCGTAATAATGGTAGTATTAAAATAATAAAATAATAAATAAAAGTAATAAGTGAAATTTTGAATTATAGGTCAATTTTGTGATTTTGTTTTTTAAAATTATATTAATAAACTCACTTTTTTAAATTATTTATTGATTTATTATATTATTATTATTATTATTATTTATTATATTTTATTTATTATTATTATTATTTATAATTTATATTACTTTATATAATTAATTATTAATATAAATATTACTATTATTATAATTAATATATGATTATTATATATTATATTAATTATTATTTATAATATTATTAATTATTATATATATTAATTAATTATTAATTATTATATATTAATTATTATTATACTTTATTTGTTTTTGTTTATAGTTTTCTAAGTCATCATTTCATTGTTTTTTTTTCACATATAGATTCTTTGTATATATACACCAAACTATTTACCATCATGAACCTAGTTTATACTTTTATTTGATGT
>JABUQX010102094.1:20000-29265 GCA_015478945.1 Trachelipus rathkii | reverse complement strand
ATAATATCATATGATGTATGATATTATATATATTATATAGTATATAGTATATATAATTGTAAGTACATATGTGATATATTATATTTAGGACTGAACTTTCAACACCGATACGTAATTTTTCCCCAGCATCGAGAATTTTCAACTTTTTACTATTCTGGCTCTCGCTCTCGATTCTCTTATATATATTATAGTATTATTATCTAAGGTATATATATATATGTATATATATATATATATATATAATATATATAACTATTATAGTATTGTATATATTATATATATATATAATATATATACTATGGTATATAGTATGAGTACATATATATATGTATATAAAAGTATATTATATAAGTGTTATATATATTATTTATATAGTATATTGTAAACTGTCTGTGATATGAGTATAAGCTATTATATTTTATATTATATATATATATAATGATATATATATGTATATTTAGTTAATATATATATATATAATATAAATAGTATTATTAAATATATATTATATATAGTATATAATAATATATATTATATATATACTATATATATATAATATATATAGATATATATATAAGTATTGAACGTAAGTATATATATGCATAAGAATATTATTATAGTGAACGTATATATATATTAGTAATTTATATATACTATTATTATATTAATATTATATAAAATGAGTAGTAGTAGTATTTATATATATATTAATAATATTGTTATCAGTACGTAAGATGGGTGATATAGTATATTTATGTTCGTAGAGGGTAGTATATATATATGTAAGGGTTAATTCACACTACTCACTTGTTTCTATCGTAGGTTGTTTGTTTATATTTGAGCAGACACGCCGGCTTAGATGGTTAAACAGCACTGGGAATATGTTTTGAGATTATCTGATACTTTAAATGAAGATAAGACTTCTTAAATTGCACATAAGAGCTAAAACATGATAGTCCTAGTCGTTACGGGTGCTGTTAGAGACTCGTGAAGGGCAGTGCAGGTGACGAAGAGCGCTTTATTAGTGATTCAAGCGAAGCTTTCCACATGAAACAATGAGCTACAACTTTAGTTGTGGTATAGACTCGATGTTGTGTGCTCGAATTTTTTTGATCGATATGTTTGTTTATAGCCGTGACATTTTAGAAGTGTTGATATTTTCATTAAAGTTTGTTGGTCACACACTATTAATATTTTCCCAAATGGTGGTGATATACCGTAAATATCTAGTGAAAATTAAGTTCACGTAGAAAAGAGTGTAGTGAGTGGAGTAAATTACATATAATATATATATAGAGTATGTATATGTCTATTATAATATGATAGCTATAATATACTTTATTATAGTTGTGATGATATTATATATTTACTCACTATATATAGTCTAATATATTATTATATAGAATAATATATATTATTATGATAATAATAATAAATAATATAGGCCTATATATATATATATAGTAATAGGTTATATATATATGGTGATTAATATATTCATATAGTATGTAATAATAGTATAGTCATTATACATTATATTAGCTATCTGTATATACGGGTAGTATACTATATAGATAGTAATATAAGGGAGGAAGTAGTTGGAGAGTCGGGAGATAGTAAGAAAAGTGTTGCTTTTGCTCGCGCGCAATTAAAACATATGTCAAGATTTTGTATAAAGGACAAGAAATATATGAGTAGTAAAATATTGAGAGGAGTGATTATTCAATAGCAGCAAGAGGAGATGGATAGGATATAAATATTTTATAATTAAATATGATCTGTGAGATGTAAAAAAGTAGCATTTTGTATATAGCAGTATTTGTACCTATAGTTCATCAAGTATATTTATATCTAATTATCGTATATTATATATATATAGTATATGATAGTATTTGTAATATTGATACTATTATAATAATATATATTATTATAGTATAGATATATATATTATATATATATATATATATATACTGTATATATATATTATATGATATATATATATATTATAGTATGTGAAAATATATTATATTATATAAGTATTATATTATATATATATATATATATAGATATATATATATATATATTATATATATATTATAGTATATTATATATATTATAAGAGTATATATATACTATCTATATATATAGAAGTATATGTATATATATATAGATGTTATTTAGTTTTTCATTTAAAAACGTATTTTTTATTCTTTAAATTTTTTTTCGAGGAGTAAGGTTTTTTAAAGAAAATTACACTAAGCGTCAATTGGTCAGTGCAGAATTATTGTACTTTCTTTCTTATTATACGCCAGCTGTGTGCGCACTTTATTTTATGAATGATAAGAATTTAATTCGGAAATTTAATTAGATTTAACTTATGGACTATTTATTCAAACAACTTTGTATTAAGGCCTAATGGTTTCATAAAAGAGAGATTCACGTTTTCTGGAAATGGTTTATTTTTAAAGTTTTATAAGGTAATTTGTTTGAAATATTCCGGTTTGAGTTTGGTTCTTGTGTTTAATTTTCATATTATAATGTTAGTTATTGCATATTTATATTGTTAAATTGTAAGAAGGATGTGCTTGTAAAAGGCAAAGTTTATAATCTTTAAAGTGATGATGTTTTATGTTCTGGTAAGAAATTTCTTTGTTTAACAATTTAAACTCAAAGCCCCGGTATAGGTTACTATTAAATAAGCCTAGATTGGGTAAGCTGAATTGGTTAAGTGAATAGGATTTAAGTTATGGCTTGGTTTGATTAAGTGCAATTGCAAGATCCTCATTTTAATTTTCGCAGAATGCTAGATTTAACGTGGAAAAGTCTGCCAAATATATATTTGAAGCTATCTATCTGATCTCTATCTTCTATTATTATCTATCTATCTATTCTATCTATCTATCTATCTATCTATCTATCTAGTTATCTTATCTATCAACCTAGTTGATGTATCTATCCTATCCAATAATATGTGTGTGTGGTATATTAGTAGTATTATATATATATACTATATATAATAATATATATATATATATATATATATTATATATATATATATAGTATATATATATTATATACTATATATATATTATATACATATATATATAATATATATTATAATTTATATATATATAGTGTATATACTAGCACTATACGGCCATGCTTTTCGAAATTATCAGATCATAATGTATTTATAAAAACTATTAATGCTACAGTAACAACGGAATACATTGCTCTGGTCCTACAGTTTTTTGCCTTGAAATGGTTAGAAATTTTTATTATAATAAAAGAAATAAAAAAAATAATTATATAAATAAAAATATATATTATCTCAAAAACTACAATAGCTACAGCGAAAAAGGAATACATTTTTGGAATCCTGGTAAAATTTCACATAGAAAATGTAAAATAATAAAAATAATAAAAATTTATTGATATAAATGTATAGTAATTTTATTAGAAGGCCTATTTAGAGACCCTTTATTGGTTTCTCGTCGTCGATAAAATAAAATAGATTTTCTATTAAATTATTGCTTTATAAACGGGCAGCACTAGGGGGCGCTCGTAGCCGAGGGAAACATAGGGGGGGTGTTAGTTTTCATACCGCTCGTAGGGGAGGGGCGGAGAGAACCCGCGCGCGAACACACCAAATGACCACTACCAAAACAACCAAGAGTCCGGCGTTCCGAGACCCTCCCGGAGGGGGGAATTAGTCTACCCCGTGTTCCCGAAGTGCCGAGAGAACCGACTGCTGGCCGATCTGTGCGGTATACGCTTTGGCAGTATTCTTTAGTAAATAAAAAAAAAAGCAAATTTAATAGAAAGTCTAGAAATATTTATCGAGAAACAATAAAAAACTCTAAATAGGCCTTCTAATCATATAACTATATATTTATTAACATAATTTTTTTATTATTATTAATTATTTTTAGAATTTTTCTTATGTGAAATTTTTACCAGGAATTCCAAAATGGTATTCGTGCGGCTTTTTGCGATTTTATTTATAGTATTGTTTTGAGATTTTTTTTTTTTTTTTTTTATTTTTTTTTGTTTTTTTTTTTTACATTTCGCAGGGCAACGACTTTTGGCAGCATTTCAGCAATTGTGTATTGCCGTTTTACGGTAGCAGTGAATAGTTTTTAAGATACATATGACGGATAAAGTCGGATAAAGCTGACTGAGATATTTATAGATATTATAGTACTATATACATATAGTATATGAATAGTATATAAATAGTATATTTATTAATTATATTATATAATATAATAGTATATATATATTATATATATAGGTACTATATATATATTATATAAGTATATTCTATATATTATATATATATATACTACTCACTATAAATATATATATATATATATGCTCTACTTGTATTTAAATAAATTTTCAAAGGGACTATTTTTTAAGAAGGTTAATTTATATATATACGTCCTTTCAATTTTTTCGCAATTCCTTTTTGTATAGTAAAACAAAAGAACTTGTATCAGTCTCCACATCCTTTCCGCCCTCCCTTTAAACCCCTATTTTTTAGCCTTAGCTTGCGTGTTTAGCTCTGTAGGCCCACGGAGTGAATTTATTATCCTGGGATTTAATTTTTCTTATTATATATATATTATATTGGTTCCTGTATGTTTATTTTATATTCTTAATTTTTTTTTTGTATTTGTTTTTATTACTTTTGTGTTTATATACCTTTGAACTGCGTAGTGTGCTGTGTTTAGGTTGGGAATATTGAGTTTAGTAGTGCGTGTGTAGTGTAGTGTGTGGTGTGTTGTGTGTGTGGTGTGGTGTGGTGTGGTGGTGTTGTGTGTGTTTTGGGTGTGTAGGTTTTGATCAGTATGTGTTACATTTATTTTGTGATGCTAGCAAGGTTGGTTATGATATTGGTGCATTATTCCGCTTATTTGTCCCTTCTCACTTGTATAATATATATATATATCTATATATATAATATAGTATAATATTATATTTATATATATATATATATATATATATATATATATATATAATATATATTAGTATATATATAGTAGTATTATATAAATTATATATATATCATATAGTATATAATATAATATAATAGTAGTATATTATATAGTATATAGGCGTATAGTATGATATATAGGTGTATAGCTATATATATGATATATGTATATGATATATATATATGTATTAGTTATATAAGGTATATATATATTTGTAAATATCTTAGACCTGAAATAGTGTAAAAATATGTTGTGTATATAAAAATATTAGTTTTTTTTATAACTATATCATAGGATAGTATATATATATAGTATAGATATAGTATTAGTATGATATATATATATATTGTAAGATATATTATATATATATATATAATATATGTAATATAGAATATATAGTATATTATATGTTATATATAGTATATATATATATATAATATAGTATATATTATATAATATATATTATATATAGGTAGTAGTACGTATATTTATATTATATTATATATATATATACTTGATATTATATATGTGATATAATATATATATAGGATAGTATTAGCTTAGGACGCTAATTAATTAATAGGTATATATAGTATACGTATATTATAAGATATTATATATAGAATATATAATATATATTTATTATATAGTATATAATATATATAGTTTTATATATATGATAGTATATATATGATAGATATATATATATTATACTATATATATTATTATATTTATTAGTATTATTTTATTTTGTAGTGTAGTGTAGTGTAGTATATATATATATATATAGTATGGTGTAATGCATTGGTAGAGTATTATATATATTATATATATATATATATTATATTAGGTATACTATATATATATCTATATTATTATCATATATATATTATATATATATATTCTATAGATATATATAGGTATATATATGATATATATAAATATTAGTATAGTATTATATAGTTATAGTATATATATAAGGTGTATATTTATAGTATATATATATATAATATTATATATATATTATATAGTAATATATATATTAATATATATATATTATAGTGTAAGTATATTTGATATTTCTATTATATATAATATATAATTTATACATATATATATATTATATGTATATAAATATTATATATATAGTTATAATATATATATTATATATATATATATATATAATATTATATGCATATTATATATATATATTACTATATATATATATATAGTATATAGATATTAATATAATGATATATATATATATTACTATATATATATTATGTATATATATATATATATATATATATATATAAATTATGATATATATATATATAGTATATAATATATATATATATATATATATATATAGTATATATATATATTATATATATATTTATATATATATATATAGTATATTATATATATATATATTAATATTTTTATTTATATCTATTTGTATTGCATTTATATATATATTAGTAGTATATAATGCTTATTATATACTGTATATATATATTATTATAATATATATATATATATATATTATATAATATTGATATATATAATATATATATATATATATATATATTATATATATAATTTATATTTATACTCTTATTTGTATGCATTCTACAGTTGACAATGTTAAACTGAATTTTTTGTATTCCTGTATTTGTGGTTTGGAATTCTCTACCTGATGTAATAAAGTTGTTCTCCTTCTCTAACATTCATTGTAAAGAAATTTATAGAGCTTACTTTGCAAGAGTATTAATTTAAGGCTGCTTAACTCCAAACGACACAAAACGAAGCACTAAGAATCATAAAGATGTTTACATAAACAACATCCACCACAAACTACAGGCGAAGAAAGGCAAAAGTACTTACAATAGACGATACAACCTGGATATGAATAGGCAGCAGCATTTCTTCACCCAAAAATCGAGCATACCAAACACTAATCGCCACAATGACTCTCTAACCCGCATCACCACAGACTCAACAACCGCTCCTTCTTGCACAAGCTCTGTATTAACAACACAATTTTGAACAACATTCTACCCTCTGCCGAAGCAACACTTATACACTAAACATTATCCAGCACGACACTAAAAGAAAAAACTACAACATTTAAACAAAACATCCGCGCGAAATAGCCCTAGATTCAAATCAGCTACCAAGAACCTGTCATTAGCCTTGGCCAGTTAAGATGGATCCGCACCCTAGACTTGGCAATTTACATAAAGAACCATTCAACCTCCACCAAAGACACCCCAACATCTGTCAGAACTATAGAACCAGGGACACATTCTCACTTTTTTTTCTGCCCTGTCTATTCTAACTCTCAAGCAGAGCAATCTGGAACAATTTCATCTCTCTGGAGGCATTCTCTTGGGAGAGGCCGGTGGTGTCTGGCGGCTGTACCATGGGTGCGGCGTGCGCTGCCTCCTGGCCATTGATATAAAATGGATAGTATATATATTATATATATATATTTATATATATATAGAGTATATAATTTAGTTATATTATATATAACGTGATAGGGAGGTAGTGCTTTATACTATATAGAGTATGGGAATAGAGTAGGAGTATGACATGTGTGTTGAGGCGGAAGAGTGTATGATGATAAGAATAGTAGTATAGTAGGGTATAAGTAGTATATATATATATGGATATAGTATTATAGTATGTATTCATTATACTATAGTATATAATATAGTATAATAGTATAATTGTTATAGTACATTATATATATATATATATATATATGTATTATATATAGTATTAGTATAGAGTATATATTATATGAGTATATATATATATATATAGATATATATAGTATTATATATATATTATATACGTATTTTATATATATTATGATATATTATGATATAGGGTATCATATAAGAAATATATATATATAGATATGAGTATATATAGTATCTATATATATATATAAGTATATATATAGGTATTATATATATAAGTATATGTATATAGCTATACTATATATATATATATATATATTAGTATATTAGTATATATATATATATATATATATATTATAAATATATATATATAATAGTATCTCACTAATATTATAGGTCTGATAATATATATAGTATAGTATAGTATATATAATATATATATATTATATATATATATATATATATTATATATAATTGATATATACTAGTATATTATATATATATACATATATATAATATTATATATATATATATATAGGTATATATAGGTAATATTATAGTATATATTATAATATATATAATATATAGATTATATATATATATATATATTGTTATATATATATATATAATTATATAATATATATGTAGTAGTATAGTATATATATATATATATATATACCTATAGGTATATATATATAATATATATATATAGGGTATATATTATAGTAATATGATAATTTGTGTATACTTTCTAGAGCTTTGTTGATGGTACTTAAGGCATAAAATATTAGTTTGCAGGAGTTTTGCTACTGGACATTAATATCTTTTGAAGCTTGAGAAATGTGGGAATGACAATTTTATTTCGATTCCGTATAAAATTTGGGACTCCAAAAAACATTTAAGAAAATTATAGTGCAAATTTCGCACTTATAACGATGCATTCAACATAATGCTGTTAAACACACAACTAAATAGGCAAACAAAGATGCGCTGGAGAATTATTTTAGAGTATATGATATATATGAGTATATATATATTACTATATATAGTATATATGAATATATACTATATATATAGTATATATAGGTATATATATATATATATATCTATATATATTTATATATATTATATTTATATTATATATAGATTATACTATAGTATAATTATATATATTAATATATTATATTATTAGATATTATAATAATCTATTCCCTCTAATAGTTGTATTTATAGTTAGTATATATTATATTATTATATACTATGTATATATCTATGTTATATATAATATATATATATATATAGTATATATATAAATTTAGATATATGGTATATATAATAGTGGCATATAGTATGGTATATTATAATACTATATATATATATAGTATATATATATATAATATATATAGTATATATATATAATAATATATAATATATGGTTAGTATACTATAGTGTGGGAGATTGTAGTGGTTAATTTTAAAACTGATATTGTTTCAAATGCTAGTGTACGGATTCTCTTATACAGATAGATTGATACTTTCATTACAGCAATCTTA